>PISX010002011.1:0-174691 GCA_004024625.1 Mellivora capensis | reverse complement strand
CAAACCTACGTGAAAAATCCACTGAGTCTGTAGCAGATTTCTGGGTTTTTTTTTCCCCCTCTTTAGATCAAAGGGGCTCAGCTCTTAAGATAAAACTTAAAAGGACAGCCACTCTGGCACTCAACTCCAGTTCATTCGTGGACCTCTCCTGGACTCTCTCCCATGCGCCTCTTGTCTTAGCTAGTTCTACTCTGTATTCTTTTGTTGGAACAAACCATAACCAGAAATAATACAGCCTCCAGTGAATTCCATGAGTCCTTCTGGGGAACTGTCAAACCTGAGACCACTGAACTTGCAGTTGCCATCAGAAGTGGTTTTGGGGGGACACGTGGGTGGCTCAGTTGGTTAAGCATCCACCTTCAGCTCAGGTCATGATCCCAGGGTCCTGGGATCGAGTCCCACATTGGCCTCCTTGCTCAGTGGAGAGACTGCTCCCTCTGCCTGCTGCTCTCTCTCTGAAAAATAAATATATAAAATCTAAAAAAAAAAGGAAGTGGTCTTGGGGGACCTTAATTGTGCAGTTCTCATGAATAATTCTGAGAAAGTAAGGGGCCCCTGGGTGGCTCAGTGGGTTAAGCGTCTGCCTTTGGCTCAGGTCATGATCTCAGGGTCCTGGGATCGAGCCCCACATCGGGCTCTCTGCTCAGCGGGGAGCCCGCTTCCTCCTCTCTCTCTGCCTGCCTCTCTGCCTGCTTGTGATCTCTGTCCATCAAATAAGTAAATACAATCTTAAAAAAAAATAATAATTCCGGAAAAGTCAGATGACTTTTCTGGTCTCCCATGAACTCACTGGAAAGTGGAGACATGATTTTATCTGACTTCTAGCCCTCATAAAAAGAATAAGACAACTAAACCAACAGATCTGAAAGCCCTTTGTGAACTGTGAGGCAGTTTGTAAATTACAAGGATTATTACTGTCACAGCCGCGGGCTGTCTCAAAGAGTTCCCAGTGAGAGGTGACATAAGTGTAGAGGTTGACAGTTCAGGCTTTGATTTTGGCTTTGATTCTCCTGTCCACCAACTACCGAGGCTACTTACTCTCTACATTTCACATTCTTCATCTACAACACGGAGGTAATAATATTTAGTTCATACACTTATTTTAACAACTTAAAAAGACTCTAAGGACTCAGCACCTGTATGGATGGTCTTCGACGAATTACAATGGCTTGACTCACGGGTTTTCACCTGTACAATGGGGCGAGGACCATACACATTTAGTAGAAACCATACTTAAGATTTTTGAGTTTTGATCTTTTCCTGGGCTAGTGATAATCGAACGATATTCCCTTGCGATGCTGGGCAGCAGCAGTGAACCAAGGCTCCCAGGCAGCCACCCAAACACGAGGGCAGACAACCAATACACTTACAACCATCCTGCACCATACAACCGTTTATTTTTCATTTTCAGTCCGGTATCCAATAAATTACAGAAGGTATTCAACCCTTTACGGTAAAATGGGCTTTGTGCTAGATGCTGTTGCCTAACTGTAGACTAACGCAAGTGCTCGGAGCACATTTAAGTTAGGTTGGACTAAGCTATGATGTTCAGTAGGTTAGGTGTATTAAATGTATTTTGACATTCAATATTTTCAACTTATGATGGGTTTATCAGGGTAGAACCTCATCGTGAGTCAAGGAACATATACAATTATTATTGTTACTGTGATTGTTTTTGCTTATTTTTACTTATTCTGTGGCTAACCAGCTGTGGATGTGGGTGTAGGGCGATGGGGATACATTTCCATATTTTTGTATAAAACTCAACATGTTCTTCCTCTTTGCTTCACAGTATTAGCCTGATATTGGTTAGTAAGTTATTGCTTTAGGATATGAATTAGCTACTGATATTAATATGGTAATATAACTTCAAAACTCTAACTTACTACTAAGGTATAATCAAGATTGCATTTTATATGCCATTTTGGTTTTATTGAAGGATGTATATTAATTGGCTAATTGTGGGTTGGTTGATTAGTGTACTAATTAATATTCTTCTTTACTATATTAATAATCAGGAGTGGATCTTAACAGGAACTCATAAAATCATATAATAAAAATAGGCATAAAGATTAAAATAAGGTTGGGGGAAATAGTGCAAGGCCAACGTGTTTAAGAATAGCTTTAGGGGCGCCTGTGTGGCTCAGTTCATTCAAGTCTGCCTTCAGGTCCCGTCATGATCCCAGGGTCCTGGGATAGAACACCGGGTCTGTCCGGCTCCCTGCTCAGCAGGGAGCCTGCTTCTCCCTCTCTTTCTGCCCCTCCCCTTGCTTGTGCATGCTCTCTCTCTCAAATAAATAAATAAAAATCTTAAAAAAAAAGAGAGAGAGAGAGAGAGTGAATGGCTTTAAAACTGGGACTTGTGGGTGGCTCAGTCGGTTCAGCACCCATCTCTTGATTTCCACTCAGGTCATGGAGCATCGGGTTCCGTGCTCAGTGTAGAGTCGGCTTGGGATTCCCTCTCTCCCTCTGCCCCTTCCCGCACTCTCTCTCTCTCTCTCTCTCAAATAAATAAATAAATAAATAAAAATTTGAAATTTAAAAAAAAAAAGGATAGCTTTAAAACTGTTAGAGGACTTTACCAATGTTTCCTCTCTTGGCTTGAAAATATGATTTCTTTTCCTGACTTCTGGCCCTCCTCGAAGGACAACATACGGTTTCCTTCTTCCCTAGAATGATTTTCATCAGAGCCTCCTTGTGCTCTTCCCCTTTTGTCCAGCCCTGTCCCCCTGCTGAGGGTTTGGCATCGTGCCATGCCCAGCAGCACTCTCATCTTCCTCTGAAGGATCCCTGAGATACGCTTTTGAACGACCAGGGGTCCACCGACAAGGCTGTGGCTTTACTGCCTGAAACTGGAATGGGATGTGACATTTTGATATCACTGCCAGGGCAGCCTTATCCAACTGTGGGCCAAAAACATAAAGTTTCTTTTTTGTTTTTGTTTTCTAGTGATGAAGCTGTGTGTGATGCAGAGCTCGCTGAGTGTGTGAAAGAGATCTGTTTGCACACATCTCTTCACCAGTTACGGCTCCTGTTGCAGCCTCTCTACCCCTGAGCCCCACCCCGTCTCTGAGATTCACACGCCCCCATCTCTGAGCCTCCTTGTTTTTTACTCTCAACTTACAGCCATCAGGAGCTAGGGAAGGGGTGGCACGCTGTACCCCTTTAAAAACGAACACTGGAGGGGCTCCTGGGTAGCTCAGTCAGTTAAGCATCTGCCTTCGGCTCAGGTCATGATCTCAGGGTCCTGGGATCAGGCCCAACATCGGGCTCCTTCCTCAGCAGTGAGTCTACTTCTCCCTCCCCCTGCTCATATGCTCTCTTTCACTCATTCTCTCTCTTCCAAATATGTAAAATCTTAAGAAAAAAAAAAGACCACTGGAAAAGGCAAACATCTCTTTTTTATGTTTCATGAACCACAACGGAGTGACATGACCACATCTAACTTCGAAGGCCTATATTCGAGGAACTGTGCCCACCTTTTGCCACTACGGCTTTACCTGGCTTATAGTGATTTGCAACACCCTTGTAAAATATTTTGGTTTGTTCCCTAGCATTTTACACCATTTTTATTTCTTTTTTTTTTTTAATATTTTATTTATTTACTTGACAGAGAGATCACAAGTAGGCGGAGAGGCAGGCAGAGAGAGAGGAGAAAGCAGGCTCCCCGCTGAGCAGAGAGCCCAATGAGGGGCTCGATCCCAGGACCCTGAGATCATGACCTGAGCCAAAGGAGGAGGCTTAAACCACTGAGCCACCCAGGCGTCCCACCATTTTTATTTCTTGATGATCAAAGCCATGTGGCTGTGGTAGAAAATTGGGAAGTACCTCATGCTGCTAAGAGACAGTAAAAATCTTACCCACAATGCCCTCACCCAAGAGGAACATTCATTCATATTTTGATGTTTCCTTCCAGAACTTTCTCTGTCCGTTCCTTTTCTTTACCTAGCGCAGATGAAATCGTAAATGCAGTTTGTACTTCAAGTTGTGTTTTCCTTTGTGAGTAATGGTATCATCTAATTGGGTCAGGTTTTCACCTAAATTAAGCAGTGTGTCTGATTCCTGGGAGAGGAAGAGAGTGCTTCTGTCCTCAGACCGGAAGAGGGAAGTGAAGTTAATAGAACTGTCATTCTGAATACTTAAGATGGCAGCCACCCATTCTCATTGTAATCTAGACAAACTGGTAGGAGCTGGGCCCTGGGGAAATGACTGTGAGGATGAATAATTCAAAAAAAGAGCAAGGCTAAGCCCAGACCCTTGATAAGTGGACACCGGAGATCTTGGAGCCAAAAGCCTGTAGGCAAAGATGGAAGGAAACATGGCCCATGACTTTTGTGCAGGAACAGTGTTAGGGGGACTTGTGGATGAGATCCAGGTGTCTGCGTAAGATTGGAGTCGACGAGTGGACAGGGACATGTCAGTTTACCAGATGTCAAACTCCAACATTCGGGCAGCTAGAAGGTTCGGCCAAAACAGGACAGATGAGACTTTTCCATTTCCGATGAGTCTACCAAGGGTAGGTGATGGGCAGGACACAGTAGAAGAAGGGCGTTCTCACAGTGGAACCCGGACCTCAAAGGGAGCTTTGCAGAACAAGTGTTCACAGGTCCCTCCAGCAACAGAGTGCTGAGGGCTACCACATTGGGACCCCAATCACGAAGAGGGCAGGTTTGAGGGCAAGCTGGCATCATAACGGACCTCCCCAAAATAACAGTGAGTGCAACCCATCCTCTTCCGGTACCACTCTACCCAAAGGTCAGTGATAAAATACTTAGGAAGGAGTAACTGCAAGTTACGATATTGGATCCATATTCTCAAACTTTTCTTACCTTTAATCAACTCTGTTTTGATAAGGGAGCCCCTTGTTTACCTACAACTACTTCCCCCTGGGAAAAGAACCTGGGGATTACAAAGCATTAAAAGAAAGCCAAGATTATAAATGAACACGGTCTTATTGCAGTCATGGGGGGAAAATAACAAAATGATCAACAAAAGTAAAACATTCATAATTCTACAAATCTATGATTAATATAAACCTTACGTATTAATTGAAACCCTTGGCCCATGCAAGCTGATATTGATGATGTGGTCAAGTGTGTCTCATCTAAGAACCATGGTAATTTCAACTCTGTGTAAGAAGCTTTGGAACTAAAGAATCACCACCAAGTGTTTGGTATAAATGTAAATAACCAAGTACTGTGCTTAATGGATTCCCTTGTCCTCAATTCCCTGATTCTTGCCCACCTCTTGCTCCTCAAATCCTACCTCCATTCCTGAGCCTCATGGTAGCCCTACGCCCCCATTTAATAACTCGATCACGTTGAAAAGGTCAAAGTAGAATCTTCTTTTTAGCATCACAAGCCAGGAAATGAAGGTAAAACATCACGCATTCACGACTACGTGGCTTGCTATGCCCAGTCCTGTGTTACTTAATGAAAGGTCATCTTTAGATGCAGACTCCAGCCCAATAATTCAGACATTGTGATAACAGAGACCCAAATGTGAGAAGCATGAAAAAAAAATCTACCCTCAAATATTAACTATGTGGGGGCGCCTGGGTGGCTCAGTGGGTTAAAGCCTCTGCCTTCGGCTTGGGTCATGATCCCAGGGTCCTGGGATCAAGCCCCACATCGGGCTCTCTGCTCAGCGGGGAGCCTGCTTCCTCCTCTCTCTCTGCCTGCCTCTCTGTCTACTTGTGATCTCTCGCTGCCAAATAAATAAATAAAATCTTTTAAAAAATATATTAACTATGTGGTGCTGGCAAGAGCTAAGGCAATTGATCGTTCGGCCGATGGAATCTGTGGTATTAGGGTGGTTTTATGCACCCTAACGTGAACAGCTTGCAGAATTAGAATTGGGCATCTGTTGGGATGACTGGGCGGCTCAGTTGGTTGAGCGTCTGCCTTCGGCTCAGGTCATGATCCCGGGGTCCTGGGATGGAGCCCTGCATTGGGCTCTCTGCTCAATGCATAGCCTGCTTCTCCCACTCCCACTGCCTGCTGCTCCCCCTGCTCATTTTCTCTCTCTCTGACAAATAAATAAAACCTTTAAGAAAATAAAAATAATTGGGGGGTTTCCTTTTCTTCTAATTTAAATTCAATTAATTAACATATAGTGTTAGTTTCAGAGGTAGAATTTAGTGATTCATCAGTTGCATAGAATACCCACTGCTCATTCCATCATTCACTCCCCTTAATGCCCATCACCCTATTACCCCATCCTCCAACCTGCCTCCCCTCCAGCAACCTGCAATTTGTTTCCTATGCTTAAGAGTCTCTTATGGTTTGTCTCCCTTTAAAGAAAATAAAAATTTTTTAAAAAGATTCACTTATTAAAAAAAAGAATTGGGCATCTGTCATTATATAGACATCAGTTCAGTAAATACAGTGTGGCGCCAAATAAATAATATTTTATGACTCAAAGCAGAGTCAACAGTGTTGACCAGGGATATTCTTGCACACCCATATATTACCTCAAGTCGTCTGGGAAGCAGATGCTGATGCAATTCCAGAGATTTGTTGGGGGAAGTGCCTGTGATGGCTAAAAGGGAAAGCGAGGTAGAGTACACAGGGAGAGACTCCAGGCTTTGGGGCAGGTCCAGCACCTATGACAGGAGACAGGGAAGGAAGATGGGGAGGAAGAGTCTTAGACTGTGGCCCAGCGCTCAGAACGTCAGTCAGCTCTAGACTGGAAGGTTCCCCATTAGATGAGTCCTGTATCAGGCAGAAGTAGACCATCTCTAGTACTACACTGTGCCCAATCCCTGGCCGGTGCAGCATGGGGAGAGCGTTGCCCCAGCGTGGACAGTTGGAAACACCTGTCGCAGCAGGTTTTCATGAAGGATGATCTGAGAGGCGCACCTTCATGAATGCCCCAGTCCACCCCCTCGTGCTGCTCAGATCCTCTGCTCATGTATTCAAGGAGCTGTGGACCTCTCTTCTTGAGGGAAAGTCTTAATGACTTACTTGGTGCTGTGACTCAAACCCTCGTTTCTGCTGGGTCTCATCCCTTGGTAATCGTACCCGATTCAAGCCAGGGTTGCTACACATGTCCATTCACTGTTTCAACCAGGCAAGGTCTGCTAAGAAGTACCAGAATGGATTACCTCAGCTGTACATTATTCTGCACTGCTCTGCTCTATGAGCAGGAGATGGGCAGTCCTACCTCATGCTTCTGCTGGCCGGGCTCAGTTATCCCTGCCCTGATGGTGACTCTTCTTCTCACCCGCTGGAACATGGTCATGGGGAATCCAAAGTTCCCTGCCAATAGCCATAGCATATAGTTCAATGGAACCGTGGCTGTGTGCACTGGTAAGAGTATGCCCCCACTGAATACCAGGACCTCTAACCCCTGTGATCCCAGAGTTGCCCAGGAAACACCTAGTCCTTCAGGGGTCACTGAGAGTAATGATAAGTGAGGCGTCTCTTGCTTCCACTTCTTGGGTCTCCGATACTTCCATGTTTCCTGTAGAAACACATCACTATATAAAGTTCTCTGATTCTGTGTCTCTAGTGCATCCCAAAGGAGAGCACCTCATATTGCCAGCAAGATAGCGCCTCAGTTGCACCTTTGGAAGGCCACCAATGGAAGGCCACTTCTGTTAGATGGTGCTGGATATGATATAAGGAGATGGTCATGGGCCATTACCACGTCTCCTTTGCTGTGAAATGGGTCCCCTGGCTGGCTGCGGTGATGTGTGAGATTATATTCCTGTGAATCAGGCATTCTGCACTAAATACTAGTGTGGGCTGAGGCTCTGTGAACAAGAAAAACAAGCCCATTCCCCGGATAGTTATTTTTCCCTCTGAAGATGAAACACTGGCTCTTCCAGCATGAAAGGAGCCCAGCAGAGTTTACTTGCCATAAAATGATAGACTGGCCTCCTCAAAGAATTGTGCCATTTAGGGGATTCAGTTTGATCTCTGTGGCTGGCAGGTCAGAACTTCAGAGGGGGTGATAGCTTAATCAGCCTCGGTAATTAATGGGCATGTATCCTACTGAGTTCATGGGCAGCCTCTGTCTCTGCACTTGTCTAGGCCACTCCATTCATATCCACGATGTGTCAGTTCTGGGATGGTCAGTGATGAAGGTTAATATCAACTGGCTACATTCTTGTGTCTAGTTGGCTGTTGAGTATCTTCCACGGATGGTTTCTGATGGACGTTAGTATGTGATCTAAAAGTCTTCACACTTGATGCCCATACCATCCAGTGCTGTTACCCTAGACCTCCTTGACTCTAATCCTCCAGTTTGTTTTTTTTTTCTTTTCCTTCAGTCCCCTGGAACTGCATCCTCAGAATCTATATATTCTTATCTGGGGCTACTTTTTCTTCCACACAAAGTCAGTGACAGGATGCCCTGCTCCCAGCTTTGCACATTGGAAGATTTTTGCCTCCAGTGTCTTTCAAGGCCAACTCTAAATGTGGCCATACGGCAGCCGCTGGCCATTTTCGGCTTGCATTCACAGACCAAGTCAACTCATGGCAAAGCCTGGCTTCTTCCTCCTCCTTCATCGGGTTATATGAGATTCCCACATAGGTGGTCATATGTACAAGCTGAAGGAGGGTCACTGGTGTGACCAGGGTGCATGACATGGGTGTCTGCACTATGTGGTCATGCAGCTTACTCACTCCTTTCAGTCTTGCTTGGCCTCAATCCCAGACATTGCATTTCCATCTTCCTGTGGACTTCTGCTGGGGCTGTTTCACTTTAGGACTTGGTGGGATTAACAAAAGCCACCTCATAATGGGCCATTGTTTATGCACAGTCACTCGGTGCCCTATGGTCAAGCATTCTGGCTCTAACAGGGCCCAGGAACATGCCAGGAGCTATTTCTCAAAGGGCAAAGGCAAATAATTCTCTGCAGCCTAGATTTGCTGCAGAGCTCCATCTTGGTCTGGGCACCAGTTATGGTCGACAGGCCTCCCATATCACCGGGTGTATGACCTAGAGAAGTATTCCTAGATGTGTAGCGCATTACCTTCAGAACCCAACATGGCTCACCACGCGTTATACTTCCATCTTTTAAAGGAGGGAATGCAAGATTCATAAATTTGTCTTTTACCTTGGAGAGGATGTCTTGGCAAACCCCAAAATACAGGACCTCCTAAAAATTTCCTTGAGTAGTAGGTTTCTGAGTCTCCCTGGGCATGTCTCCTGCTCACTAGAGTGCAGCTGTCTTACCAAGGTCTGGAGCAGATGAGTAGCTTTTTGCTTAACCAGTCCATCCAGCATGATATCATCAACAACATGGATCAGTGTGATGTTCTCTGAGAGATGTCCGGAAGGTCTAGACCACTTTAGACTGTATTAGGACAGAAGGCAGAGGAGTGAACAGCCCTGGGACAGGACCGTCAATGAATATTCTTGTCCATTAGGAGAGTCTTGGGTCAGGCATAACTACCCTGACTCTAGCCACCCCCTCCTGCTTCAATTAGCTCAGCCATTGGCTGGGAGAGGCCAGGAGGCATGGCCTCGGGTGCATGGCCTCTGGTGCGTGAGAATCCTGAGGGCATGGTGGCTCCTTGCCTAGCTGGAGAGGCACAGAGAGCCCTGGATGCCCCAGTATGTTCACTAAGGGTGATGTTTATCCTTTTCTAGTGCATTTCTCTATTTTCCAAATTTTCTGAAGTGGGCACATATTATCTCTAAAGTCCGAAGAAGAAAAAACACATGTACAGTCATACTGTCAAAGTGTCTATGTCCAGCTTTTTAGAATCATTTGATTTCACAGTAGAATGCCATTTTACCAGATTTTTGAATGGGCCTCTGGCCAATAAGTCTTATAAAATGGTTTAATGCCATTTTATTTTTTTCTTTTCATCTTTTTTAAAAAATTTATTTTTATTTTGATAGAGAGAGAATGAGAGGGGAGAAGGTCAGAGGGAGAAGCAGACTCCCCGTGGAGCTGGGAGCCTGATGGGGGACTCCATCAGGGGACTCTGGGATCATGATCATGACCTGAGCCAAAAGCAGTCGCTCAACCAACTGAGCCACCCAGGCACCCTCCTCTTTTTTTTTTTTTTTTTTTAATTTAGATTCAATTAGCCAACATATAGTACATCATTAGTTTTGGATGTAGTGTTCAGTGATTCATCAATTGCATATAACAAAGAGTGCTCATCACATAACATACCCTCCTTAATACCCATCACCCAATTACCCCATTCCCCCACCCAGCTCCCCTCCAGCCACCCTCAGTTTGTTTCCTAAAGTTAAGACTCTCATGGTTTGTCTCCTCTCTGATGACTTCCCATTCAGTTTTCCCTCCCTTCCCCTATGGTCTTCTGTGCTGTTTCTTATTTTCCACATATGAGTGAAACCATATGATAATTGTCTTTCTCTGTTTGACTTATTTCACTCAGCATTATTTCCTCCAGTTCCATCCCTATCAATATAAGTGGTAAGTATTCATCTTTTCTGATGGCTGCATAATATTCCATGGTATATATGAACCACATCTCCTTTATTCCATCTGTCAATGGAATCTTGGCTCTTTCCACAGTTTAACTACTGTGGACATTTTTGCTGTGAACATTGGCGTGCAGGTGCCCCTTCAGATCACTACATTTGTATCTTTGGGGTAAATACCTAGTAGTGCAATCAGGTAGCTCTATTTTAACTTCTTGAGGAACCTCCATACCATTTTCCAGAGTGGCTGCACCAGCTTGCATTTCCGCCAACAGTGTAAGAGGGTTCCCCTTTAGCCATATCTTCACCAACATTTGTTCTTTCCTGTCTTGTTAACTCTAGCCATTCTGACTGGTGTGAGTTGGTATCTCATTGTGGTTTTGATTTGTATTTCCCTGATGGCTAGTGATGTGGAGCACTTTTTCATGTATCTCTTTTGTATGTCTTCTTTGCCATTTGTATGTCTTCTTTGGAGAAATGTTCATGTCTTCTGCTCATTTCTTGATTGGATTATTTGTTATTTGGATGTTGAGTTTGATAAGTTCTTTATAAGTTCTTTATAGATTTTGGACACTAGCCCTTTATCTGATAGGTCATTTGCAAATATCTTCTCCCATTCTGTACGTTGCCTTTAGTTTTGTTGACTATTTCCTTTGTTGTACAAAAAGCTTTTTATCTTGATGAAGTACCAAGAGTTCATTTTTGCTTTTATTTCCCTTGACTTTGGAGATGTGTCTAGCAAGAAATTGCTGCAGCCAAGGTCATGGAGGTTGTTGTCTGTGTTCTCCTCAAGGATTTTGATGGATTTCTGTGTCACCTTTAGGTCTTTCATCCATTTTGAGTTTATCTTTATGTATGGTGTAAGAAAATGGTCCAGTTTCATTCTTCTGCGTGTGGCAGAAGAATGAAATTTTCCAATTTTCCCAGCACCATTTATTTAAGATTGTCCTTTTTCCACTGGATGTTCTTTCCTGCTTTGTTGAAGATTAGTTGACCATAGAGTTGAGGGTCTGTTTCTAGGTTCTTTATTCTGTTCCATTGATCTATATGTCTGTTTCTGTGCCAGTACCATAATGTGTTGATGATTACAGCTTTGTAATAGAGCTTGAAGCCCAGCATTTTGATGCCATCAGCTTTGGTTTTCTTTTTCGACATTTCTCTAGCTATTCAGGGTCTTTGGTGGTTTTATACAAATTTTAGGATTATCTTTTCCATCTCAGTGAAAAATGTCAGTAGTATTTTGATAGGGATTGCATTGAATGTGTAGATTGCTCTGGGTAGTATAAACATTTTAACAATATTTATTCTTCCAATCCATGAGCATGGAATGTTTTTCCATTTTTTTGTGTCTTTCTTAATTTCTTTCATGAGTGTTCTATAATTTTCTGAGTACAGATCCTTTGCGTCTTTGGTTAGGTTTATTCCTAGGTATCTTATGGTTTTTAGTGTGCTTGTAAATGGGATTGATTCCTTAATTTCTCTTTTTTCTGTCTTATTGGTAGTGTATAGAAATAGAACTGATGTCTGTGCATTGGTTGTATATCCCGCCAAGTTGCTGAATTGCTGTATGAGCTCTAGCAATTTTGGGGCGGAGTCTTTTGGGTTTTCCACATAAAGTATCATGTCATCTGCAAAGAGTGAGAATTTGGCTTCCTCTTTGCCACTTAGAATGCCTTTTATTTCTTTTTGTTGTCTGATTGCTGAGGCTAGGACTTCTAGCACTGTGTTGAAAAACAGCGGTGAGATTGGGCATCCCTGTCATGTTCCTGACCTTAAGGTAAAAGCTCTCAGTTTTCCCCATTGAGAATGATTTTCACTGTGGGCTTTTCATAGATGGCTTTTATAATATTGAAGTATGTACCCTCTTTCCCTACACTGTGGAGAGTTTTAATCAAGAGAGGATGCTGTACTTTGTCAAATGCCTTTTCTACATCAATTGAGAGGATCCTATGCTTCTTGTCCTTTCTTTTATTAATGGGATGTATCACAATTGATTTGCAAATATTAAACCACCCTTGCAGCCCAGGGATAAATCCCACTTGGTCATGGTCAGTAATCCTTTTAATGTACTCTTGGATCATATTGGCTAGTATCTTGGTGAGAATTTTTGTATCCACATTCATCAGGGATATTGGTCTGCAATTCTTCTTTTTAGTGGGGTCTTTGTTGGTTTGGGGATCACAGTAATGCTAGCCTCATAGAACAAGTTTTAAAGTTTTCCTTCTATTTCTATTTTTTTGAAACAGTTTCAGAAGAATAGATATTAATACTTCTTTAAGTGTTTCTTAGAATTCCTCTGGGAAGCTCTCCACTACTGCTTCAATTTCCTTGGTGGCTATAGGTTTGTTCAGGTCTTCTCTTTCTTCCTATTTCAATTTTGGTAGTTTTTAAGTTTCCAGGAATGCATCTATTTCTTTCAGATTGCCTAATTTGTTAGCATACAGTTGCTCATAATATGTTCTTTAAATTGTTTATATTTCCTTGGTGTTGGTCATGATCTCTCCTCTTTCATTCATGATTTTATTAATTTGGCTCCTTTCTCTTTTCTTTTTGATAAATCTAGCTAGGGGTTTATCAATCTTCTTAATTCTTTCAAAGAACCAACTTCTAGTTTCGTTGATCCATCCTACTGCTTTTTTTAAAATTTCTATTTCATTGATTTCTGCTCTGCTCTTCTCCAGTGTGGTTATTTCTCTTCTCCAGCGTGGTTTAGGCTTTATTTGGTGTTCTTTCTCTAGCTCCTTTAGGTGTAAGGTTAGATTGTGTATTTGAGATTTTTCTAATTTTTTGAGAAAGGCTTATATTGCTATATATGTCCCTCTTAGAACCATCTTTGTTGCATCCTAAAGGTTTTGAACTGTTGTGTTTTCATTTTTATTTGTTGCATGAATTTTTAAAAATCTTTCCTGGCTGACCCATTCATTCTACAGTAGGATGCTCTTACCTCCAAGTGTTTGAGTTTCTTCCAAATTTTCTCTTGTGATTGAGTTCAAGTTTCAAAGCATTGTAGTCTGAAAATATGCAGAGAATAATCCCAATCTTTTGGTACTGGTTGAGACCTGGTTTGTGACCCAGGATGTGATCTATTCTGGGGAATGTTCTATGTGCCCTAGAGAAGAATCTGTATTCCATTGCTTTAGGATGGAATGCTCTGAATATATCTGTGAAGTCTGGTCCAGAGTATTATTCAAAGTCCTTGTTTCCTTGTTGATTTTCTGCTTAGATGATCTGTCCATTGCTGTGAGTGGGGTGTTGTAGTCCCCTACTATTATTGTATTATTATCAATATAATTCTTTAATTTTGTTATTAATTGGTTTATATAATTGGCTCCTCCCAAGTTAAGAGCATAAATACTTATAATTGTTAAACTTCTGGTTCAATGCCATTTTAATCTTGTTTATAAATTTTAATGCTGTAACTTTGGAGAGGTTCTTTGTATTTTGCCTTATGTTTTTTCTCACTGTTAAAATAATATATGTTAATTTTTTAAAAGATTTTGTTTATTTATTTGACAGAGATCACAAGTAGGCAGAGAGGCAAGCAGAGAGAGAGGAGGAAGCAGGCTCCCCACCGAGCAGAGAGCCCAACGTGGGGCTCGATCCCAGGACCCTAGGATCATGATCAGAGCTAAAGGCAGAGGCTTTAACCCACTGAGCCACCCAGGTGCCCCAATATATGTTAATTTTTTCAAATGTGGAAAATTATATGACTTAGTAAAGATGTGCTTAGAGATAATATCCCAAATCTTACCATCCTTGGGCAAATCATTCTAGTGTTCTGGTGTATTTTCCATTAAGGTTTTCTCTTACTTTTTTTTTTTCCTTTAAAAAAAAAAAAAAAAGCTGATGTCAAAGTATGCCACTTTTTTACATAATTTTTTCCCTCCCTAAATGTTTCATTTAATGGGGTAAAGAAAAAAGAAGCTCCCCTCACTTAGAAAAACCCTTAAAAGAAGTGCCACTCACTTGAAAAAACGAAATTGGTGTGGGCCTAGGGATTATAGAGATAAGATTACCTCCAGGTAAGAGGAGCAGAGAGAAATGGTGGTTAAAGTGTGGCTCTCCTACATGAAACAGGACATGTCCAGACCTAAGCCACCTCATCTGTTGAGATGACAGGATTATGCTCAGAGGAGAGACAGGGAGCTAGTGAGATGGTAAAATGCTGAATTCCTGGAGAAGAAAGAAGAGTCAAGGCCCATAGGGAGTGAAATCCTTCACATTTGTACTACAGTCATGCTCAATGTCATAAGCAGAGGGCATGACTATGTATTTATTTATGATTTAGGCCTAGTTAGGCCTAGTTCCCATGTCTAGAATTAACTGCATGGTGATAATCATGCCCTAAGGCCAATCATACTGAGTTCTTGGGTTATCAAGTTTGATTTCATTTCCCCAATTTATCATGCAGTGGGAGCAAGGCACCAGAGAATAAAGCCAATGCAATTTTCTAATGGCTCTCTATGCATGATTGGATGATTAAGCCTTGGCTACTCCTGGGCTTCTCATGAGAGCCTCGTCTACTGAGAAAAATAAAAAGCTATTTTCGGGATGCCTGGGTGGCTCAGTTGGTTAAGCCGCTGCCTTCGGCTCGGGTCACGATCCCGGCGTCTTGGGATCGAGTCCCATATCGGGCTCCTTGCTCTGCAGAGAGCCTGCTTCTCCCTCTGCCTCTGCCTGCCACTCTGTCTGCCTGTGCTTGCTCGCTCTCTCTCCCTCTCTCTGACAAATAAAAAAAAAAAAAAAAAAAAAAAAAAAAAATTCAAAAAAAGCTATTTTCATGATGCCAGGAATAGAAGAATTAAGAACTATTTTTCTGATTTTTAAAACCCCAAACCAGAGAAGGTGGTCATATAAGCTAAAATCAAAGCATCTTTACTGCACCCTTCAACAAGTCTTTGTAACAAGTACAGAAGTTACAAATCAAGTAAGTTTGCCCATGTGTTAATCATTGTTAATAATAGGAATACTGCAGTTTCTCCCTGCTTTTGGATGTTTGACATTTTTTCATAATATTCCCCCCAGAAAACTATTTGTCACAACTTTAATGATTTTATAACATTAACTCATAAAAACCTCATGAACTCTTTGTCCAGCTGGTTCACCAGTTTATCTCCAGTACCTAGAACAATTCTGCCCCATTAACTTCTCAATTGATTAATTAATTAATTGAGATAAATGAATTTCCTTAAAACAGAGACACTTAAATAGATTCCAACCCCTCAAGGTATGGATAAATTTCAGGGTTCATCCATATCATTAACCTAATTAAGAGTAGAAAGTGGAGGATTTTTTCTTTTCTCTTCTTTCTTTCTTTCTTTTTTTTAGAGAGCAATAAAGAGCAAGGTGGGGAGGGGCAGAGAGAGAGGGAGAGAAAGAATCTTAAGCAGGTTCCATGCTCAGCCCAATTCATGGCTTGATCTCATGACCCTGAGATCATGACTTGAGCCAAAATCAAGAAGCAGATGCTTAACTGACTGAGTCACCCAGGGACCCAAAAGTAAAGGATTTCCACTGCAGTTACAGATATATCTTCTTTGTAGAAAACACTAGTGTAGCTATGTCCAGAGTAACAAGCAGTCAGAGAAAGAAGGGCTGAGGTAGGGAGGTTGGGGCAAAATAATGGAGGATGACACGTACACCAGAAATAGACTTCAGAAACTCCAGCCTCCTGTCTTTCATCATACTCTTCTCCACCCTTCATTTTGCACAGAGAGTGCCATCAAAATACCATGCCACCCTTAATTTCCATACAATGAATCACGTATTCCTAAAGGATGTGGTTCCTCAGCCAGAGTTCTCCGGAAACTTTGTGGTTCCTATAGATGCAGGCTCAAGTGTAATATTAGATTCCTCTGAAATTCTTTATTATAGTTTCTAGGGGAAGAAAATAACATTTAAGCTGCCTTTGTGATGTTTCTTTGCTAAAGAAGGCTTCTTCTGATAAAAATCATAGCAATAGTTCTCATTTGCTGACTATTTACTGATGTGAAAAGTAGTCTACAAAAAGCACCTTATTTTAATCTTCACAGCGATCCTATAAGAAAAATGCTGACCCCATTTAAAGATGAGAAAACTGAGATTGAATTAAATTAATCACTTGCCCAAGGCCACAAAACTGGAAAACAGGACAGTAAACGTTGTCTCTAAAACATACACTCTTTACTTATGGAGTGATAATACCCATAAGAGCTCAGTCTGGACACATCAAGACAAGAACACTTTCCCTTAAATCATTTTTAAAGTTCAAATGGAAACTATGGGATTCCTGAGCATTTGATCAGAATGAATTAATTTTAAATATTTTATTTATTTATTTGACAGAGAGAGATCACAAGTAGGCAGAGAGGCAGGCAGAGAGAGAGGAGGAAGCAGGCTCCCTGCTGAGCAGAGAGCCGGATGGGCTCCATCCCAGGACCCCGAGATCATGACCTGAGCCGAAGGCAGAGGCTTAACCCACTGAGCCACCCAGGCACCCCAGAAATTAATTAATTTTATATTCTGTATCTTCTTCTGGGGATGTTAACACAATTGAGCAAAGAGAGTCGTTTTGACAAATGGTGCTGGAACAACTGGACATCCATATGCAAAAAAAAAAAAGAAAGAAAATTTCTTTTAAAGATTTATTTATTTGTTTGTTTTAGAGAGGGAGAGAGAGGGGTAGATGGAGAGGGAATCTCAAGCAGACTCTGTTCTGAGTACAGAGTCCATCACAGGGTTTGATCTCATGACACTGGGATCATGACCTGAGCCAAAACCACCACTCAGGCACCCCAGAAAAAAAATGAATTTAGACACAGACTTTATACCCTTCACAAACATTAACTCAAGTGGGTCAGAGACCTAAAGTTAAAGTACAAAACTACAAAATTCATAGAAGAAAATATAAATAATAGATAAATATATAAAATATATAAATAATAGATCAAACAGAAGAATGTAATATATTCTATTAAATAATACAGAAGACTATATGGATAATAGATGAAGTATAAAACTCAAATGACCTCAGGTATGATGATGACTTTTTAGATATAGCACCAAAGACACAATCCTTGAAAGAAATAATCGAAAAGCTGAACTTCATTAAAATTAAAAACTTGTGCTCTGAAAGACAGTGTCAAGATAATGAGAAAACAGATTGGGAGAAAATAATTGCAAAAGATGCAACTGATAAAGGACTATTACTTAAAACATACAAAGAACTCTCAAAACTCAACAGTAAGAAAACAAACAGCTCAATTTAAACATGGGCCAAAGACCTAACAGACACCTTACTCAAGAAGATATATACACAGGTGGCAAACAAGCATATGAAGAGATGCTCCACACCATATGTCATCAGGGTATTGCAAATGAAAACAACAGGGCTATACCACTACATACCTACCAGAATGGCCAAAATCCAAAACACAGACAACACCAAATGCTGCTGTGGATGTGGAGCAATAGGAACTCTCACTCCTTACTGGTAAAAACTCAGAATGGTAAAGCCAACTTGGAGAAGAGTTGGCAGTTTCTTACATAATGAAATATACTGTATGATCTTGCAGTTGCACTCCTTGATGTGTACCTAAAGGAGTTGAAAACTTATGTCCACACAGATACCTGAACACAGATGTTTATAGAAGCTCTATCAATAATTACCAAAACTTATAGAACAACCAAAATGTCCTTCAGTAGGTGAATAGATAAATAAATGTTTGTATACCCAGATGATGGAATATTACTCAGCACTTAAAAATGAGCTTGAAAAGTTCATGCCATGAAAATATATGGAAGAACCTTAAATGCGTATTACTAAATGAAAGAGGCCAATCTGAAAAGGCTATGTACTTATTCCAGCTATATGACATTTCAGAAAAGGCCAAACTATGGAGAGAGCAACAGGATTGCTGGTTGCCAGGGGCATGGGGCAAGAAAGGTTGAATAAGTGGAACACAAATAATTTCTAGGGCAGTGAAAATACACTAATTTCTATACCACAATGATGGATACATGTCACTATACCTTTATGCAAATATATAGAATATACAATAACAAGACATAACCTTAATGTAAAACATGCACTTTGGGTGATAATGATGTGTTGATGTATTTCATCAATTGTAACAAATGCCCCATCCTGATTGGGGAATGTTGATAGTGGGGAAGGCTGTACATATGTGAGGGTAGAGATCCATTAAAAAAATCTCTGTATTTTTTTCTTAATTTTGCCATGAATCAATAATTGCTCTAAAAGAAAAATCTTTTTAAAAAGCACTTATGTAAAACAATAAGTATATAATTGTATTGTTGGGATTATATTTTTTATGGAAATGCAATATATTTGAGAATAACAGCTCAAAAGACACAGGTAGGAGGAAAGCTGTATTGGAATAAGATAATAATACCAGATGGTAACTCAAATCCACAAGAACAAATGAAGAGAACTATATATGATAAATGAGAAAGTTGACATAACAAACTATAAACAGAAACTTTCAACATTTTAAAAGACATAAAATTATTTAAAGTAATTATTATGACAATGTAATATTGGGTTTGTAACACATGTGGATATAATATATATAACCATGATAACACAAAAAGGGAAAAAGAGTAGAATTATATAGGGTAGGGGCGCTTGGGTAGCTCAGTGGGTTAAGCCTCTGCTTGAGGTCATGATCTCAGGGTCCTGGGATCAAGGCCCGCATTGGGCTCTCTGCTCAGTGGGGTGCCTGCTTCTCCCTCTCTCTCTGCCTGCCTCTCTGCCTACTTGTGACCTCTCTCTCTCTCAAATAAATAAATAACATCTTTAGAAAAAAAAAAAAGCCTCTGCCTTCGGCTCAGGTCATGATCCCAGGGTCCTGGGATCGAGCCCCACATTGGACTCTGCTCAGCGGGGAGTCTGCTTCCCCCTCTCTCTCTCTGCCTGCCTCTCTGTCTACTTGTGATCTCTGTCTGTCAAATAAATAAATTTTTTTTTAAAAAAAGAAAGAAAGAAAAGCAAGGCAAAGAAAAAGTCTCAAGAAGGAGGGAGTGGTCACAAGTTAGACAAGTTAGATGAAAATGGCTAAGGGTCTCTTGTATTCAGGAGTGGCAGTGAAATTCAAAATATAGTGGCTTCAGAAGTGACCGGGTGATGGCAAAATGGAAACACTGAGATATTTCCTTGTGGAAGAAAATGTAGTAAATAGAGGGGTGAAGGAAACAGGGAGTGTTTTCTTTTTTAGTGTTGAGAAAGATTTAGGTTAGTGTTGAGAAACAATTCTTCATGGATCTCTTGCATTTTCACATACCTTGCATAGGTAAGGATTGCTTTTCTGCAGAACTATCTCTTGAGAATGTTTATGTAGTGAAAAGTCTTGGAAGACAGAGATGATGTTTTCCTTGGAGCAAAAGGCAGATTTATTTATTCTCCAGTAAACAAGATAATGTCTCCCTTTGGAGCAAAATTCAGACAGACATACTGTCCATTATAAAAGATGCAGGTGCCCTAGGTTGGGGCTCCTCTCTCTGAGTGCATTTTATTACCTCTGTGGGTATCACCTGACACTCCTCACATTGTCCTTTGGGAAATGGGACATCAGTACCCTGATGCTTATGCTGCTTGCTGTGTGTTGTGAATAATGAAGTCATTTGTCTCAAAAAAAAAAAAAAAAAAAAGAACAGAACAACTCAGCAGAAAATCAACAAAAAAATAAAAGACTTCAATGATACTAAAAACCACTACACCTACTAGATATCTATTGACTCCACCCAACAGCTGCAGGATATATATTTTTCTCAAGTGTCCACAGACTATCCTCTAGTCTACACCATGTGCTGGGCCATAAAAAAACCCTCAATGAATTTAAAAAGATTGAAATCATACGAAGTATGTTCTTCAATCACAGTGGAATTAAATTAGAAGTCAATAACAGAAAAATAGGGGAAATTCACAAATATATGAATGTTTAAGGACATGGTCATAAATAGTCAATAGGTCAAAAAAGTCACAAGGGAAAGTTAGAAATAATTTGAGATGAATGAAAATGAAGACATGACACCCTAGAACTTAAGAGACACCACTAAATAGTACTTAGATATTTACAGGTGTAAATGCATGTTAAAAAAAACAGAAAAAAGAAAAGAAAAAGGCTCTGAACAGAAGATTCACAACAGCCATGTTTTGGTGTCCAAAAGGAAAGAAAATTATTATTATTATTATTATTATTATTGAAACCTAATAGAAACAGAGGAGAAAAGGAATCTACACACACAGATGAAGGTCATAGCAGGCAATAAATGAGAATAAGGCAAAGTTACATCAAATTGGGTACTTAAAAACATCCAACCTTGTCAGCTGGGGAAGCCCTATGGAAACAGCCAGGCTGGAGTCACAGTTGAGAGGCCTGGAAGGAGCGTCCTTCCTTCAGGTGAGACTCCCAACTGACCATTCCCATAAGGGCCATATTTATAGGGCAAATGATGGGAAGTTAGACATTTGTCCACATACATGCGGTTTGGAGCAAGCTGCATTTCTGTGTTATCATGTTTTTGTATTTTCAGGGAAACTGAGCTATGTGTGTCTGCCTCCCCTCCCAGGTTCCTTTCTGGGTAGCCAGCCCAGCCTAGAGCAGGAGGGGATGTGAGACAAGATTTGTAGCTTTTGGCATCCAGAACAGAACGGCCAGTTCTGACCTGGAGGTCAGATAATACATTTCAAACAACCAGGCTCCCAAGGTTATTCATGTAGCATGAGTCTCACAAACAACATTTCTTATCCTGGTTGCATATGTGCAAGTCCAGGTGGTCAGATATGCAGAGCAAATCTGCTGAAGACTGAAACATCAGTCCTTATAGAACAATGCCTACATCAAAAAATAAATAAGATCTCACATCAATAGCCTAACCTTCCACTTTAAGACATTTACAAGCATAGTAAACCTAAAGCAAGCAGAAGGAAGGAAATAATAAAATTAGAGTAGAAATTACTGAAAAAGAGAATTAAAAGCCCAATAAAATCAATGAAACCAAAAGTTGGTTCTTTGAGAAGTTTTAAAAAAATGGTAAATTTTTAGCTAGACTGATCAAGAAAAGAACAGAGAAGACTCAGATTACTAAAGTTAGGAATAAAAGCAGAGGCATCACTACCGACCCTAGAGAAACTCAAATAAAAGGATGCATCATCTTTCCAAAAGTGAAAGTGAGCACAACTTTCCTATATGTTAAGATCTGTCTCTTCAAAACATAAAATGAAAAACTTCTTGCAAAGGCATTAATGAAAGCCCCTAAACTCGGGACTTGTAAAATTTCTTGGACTTTTGCCAACATAGTCAGGACAAGAGGCACTGCAGCCTACTTACCCAAGCTGTTCCCACCTCCCACTGAAAAAAAAGAACTCGGTGATAACCAAGGCTTAGATAGTGCCCAAATTAAAATAAAAATGGTAACATTTCAGCAGTTATACAAAAAGTTGCCACTACATAAAAACAAAATGATCCACAAACATAAAACACCATTAAATTATATTAGTTATTTCAGGAACAGCAGCAATTGAAACCATGACCCACTGCTGTCAACATTGATGGTGCAGATAATACAGTGCAGTCTGAGAATTATTGAAATTCGGCTCTTTTTGTGCGTCAGGGGCAATGGGAATCTTACAGCACTCAGTGGCAGCTAGATGTCTTGTATTAGTCTTCAGTAAACTCTGCTCACTGGCTAATTTTAGTCTTGGCTTAAAGTAAAATAAGTCTATATAATTGTGCATGAGTCACCCATAATAATTTTTTAAAGGGGCTTGCACAAAGAGGAGTCCCAAATCCCATTAGTGTTTGGCAAATCTTCTTTTAGGAATCATTTCTTTGTAACTGCATATTGATTGCCATATATGGATTTGGGCATATAATACATAATCCATTGTCAGCAGGACCTTCTTCCTGTCTTCAGATAAAACAAATGGTAAAGTTGACTTGGATCCCAGTCACATGGAAGTCCAACACTCTTCCATAATTTCTGTCAGTTTCAGAGATGGGATACAGGTGGGCACATTTCACAATCTTAAGATTTTTTTTTTTTTGGATCCTCTCTTCTATGCGAGAGGTCTCTGTGCTGCATCACAGCAACACAGATGAGAGTCAGGCCCCTCTTTACATCTCAACATCAACAACAAAATCTCCTTGAGAGATGTTTTGGGAAGATATGCGGGAAGATGGGACAGGTGGTGGTGAGAGGACAGCAACACAAACACCTTCAGATAAAGGGAGGGGTTTCCCATGCTTAAAATAGCCTTCCCCTCCCTCACCCTCCATTTCCTTCTCTCCCCCCAACTTTGGAGCTTCACCAGCTCTCCTCACCTAGTCCCAAGGAGGTCGCCATCTTGTTTGCTCATCCTAATTCTCCTGTGCCCTCTGCTTTTGGTTTTCTTCTCTCCCTGGTTTAAAACAACAAACCAATTCACCCCGTGGTCTCAGAGAAAAGAGCATTACTACTTCTCTACTACTTCTCTAAAGACATGACCCCTGTGAGTACGCACTCAGGTCTTTGGGATCTCACCTTGAACTTATTCCCAGAGCTTTCCCTTGAGAATCAACTAAAATGGGCATGGAGGACTGTGTGAGAACATGGGACGGTGTTGCTGAGCTACCTGGGTTGAGAGGAGGCTAGAAGCATTTCTTTTTTTTTTTTTTTTAATTTTATTTATTTGTCAGAGAGAGAGAGAGAGAGAACGAGCACAGGCAGACAGAGTGGCAGGCAAAGGCAGAGGGAGAAGCAGGCTCCCTGCCGAGCAAGGAGCCCGATGTGGGACTCGATCCCAGGATGCTGGGATCATGACCTGAGCCCAAGGCAGCCGCTTAACCAACTGAGCCACCCAGGCGTCCCAACTAGAAGCATTTCTTAAGGAAAGCAGTGATTTTTCCCAGGAGAAGGTGATGGGAACATAGGGAAAGCAAGAGCTAAGTGTGTAGCAAATATTTGCTGAGGAAGAAAGAGCAAGGAGCTGGTGAGCCAAGAGAAAGTGAGGGTAATGAGATAGGATAAAAACTAAAGTGAGATGGTAACCCTTTTTTATGAGAAAGGATGCCTCTTTTACTGAGATAGCATGAAAAGAGATGAAGCAGGGCAGTTTTAAGGAGCATTTGTAGGTTTGTAGGTGGCAAGGGTGGTCAGTTGTGGGTGTGCTTGTTCAAGGGACTTGCATTTTCTCAGTGAAGTCAGGAGCAAAGTCATTTGCTGATTGTCACAAGTGATAGCCCTGCATTATGATTGGAGATCATTAGTTACGACTGTTTCCAGGTTACACTGTTGTACAATCTTGTCCCACCATATGCACCCACTGATGGGTAGGAACTGATAAGAAATATGGCTTGGAGGCGCCTGGGTGGCTCAAGTGGGTTAAAGCCTCTGCCTTCAGCTCGGGTCGTGATCCCAGGATCCTGGGATGGAGCCCAACATCTGACTCTCTGCTCTATGGGGAGCCTGCTTCCTCCTCTCTCTCTCTGCCTGCCTCTCTGCTTACTTGTGATCTCTCTCTCTCTCTGTCAAATAAATAAATAAAATCTTTAAAAAAAAAAAAAGGAAATAAATATGGCATGGCTCTTGGGCTGTGGTTTTGTGAATCCAGTAAAACAGAAGGATGTGAAGACAAGTCAGCAAATACAGTGATGGACCAAAAATGTCATCTAGCGGCCTGTGGTAGATTGGAAGAAAATTAAGTGGCTCAAAGGACTGGATATGGATAAGATTAAACATATTGAGAACCACAGAGGGAGCTGGAAGAGTAAGAGAGTGCTGACAAAAGCTCCACTTTTAACGGTTAGGATATAGGTGAAGATCAGCTTTAACTTACGATGTAGCCAGAGTGTGGCCCATGGGAATAGGTTTTGCAGACTGTGGGTGAAAATCCATGGCGTTGGGGCACCTGGGTGGCTCAGTTGGTTAAGCAACTGCCTTTGGCTCAGGTCATGATCCCAGAGTTCCAGGATCGAGTCCCGCATCGGGCTCCCAGCTCCACAGGGAGTCTGCTTCTCCCTCTGACCCTCTCCTCTCTCATGCTCTCTCTCACTGTCTCTCTCTCAAATAATAAATAAATAAAATCTTAAAAAAAGAAAGAAAGAAAGAAAGAAAGAAAGAAAGAAAGAAAGAAAATCCATGGCATTGAAAAGGTCAAGAGGCTCAGAAGCTAGGATGCATCATTGACAATGCTTAGATGTTTCAGGATGTGGCTAGCTGGGCATAAAGAGGAAGACTGAGCCAAATGCCCAGACCCCTCGGCCAGGAGGCTGGAATCCAGCAGTAATAAAGTTGTGGAGAAGAAAAACACTCCAGGAGTTCAGCAAATACTAAATTTTAACTCTTGAAGTGAAGTCATAATTTACATGGAATAAATACCAAAAATCACTCGTTTCGTGTAGGCATCAGAGTCGATCCTCAAATGAGGACAGGTGAGAGAAAAAATAGAGTGAGTGACAGCAGCAGAGAAAAAAGTTGACTACAACTTCTTAAAAGGTTATGCTTCAGAAGGTCAAGACACACTCCAAAGCCCAAGAGGTTGTTGTGTCCAGATTTGGAATTTTTTTTTTTTTAAATATAGGTTGGAGAGACAGTGGGTTGAGTCCCTGCTCTCGAAAATTGAGCTCTTGGAAAACCCTGTAGTGACCAATGTTGGAAGTTGCTGACATTGTTAAAGCAAGAGATGCTCCTCTAGAACCAAGAAAACAGATGCCTTCAGTGAAAACCATACACATTCGCACATACCACCACAGGCATAATCTTCACGCGAAAAGGCAATCGCCATGCAAAAGAGACAGATGATTGAATGAATAACTTACAAGTGCTTGACAGAAGTTTTCTTTCTGTACTAAACATTCACAGTGAAATTCCTGAGATAAATGAGGGAGGAGAGCATCTGTAGCCACCATATGTAGAACAGTATAAAAGCTCTGGAGACTTTTTGCTCTGTTTCTTCAGAACACATTGCCCCTCTGGCGATTTTGCAGATCAGCATCTTCCGAAGAAATATTTATTACCCGTCCTTGGGCGCCTGGGTGGCTCAGTTGGTTGAGCGACTGCCTTCAGCTCAGGTCATGATTCTGGAGTCCTGGGATCGAGTCCCACATCGGGCTCCCTGCTCAGCCTGGAGTCTGCTTCTCCCTCTGACCTTCCCCCTCTCATGCTCATTTGCTCTCATTCTCTCTCTCTCTCTCTCTTAAATAAATAAATAAATAAAATTTTTTTTAAAAAGCGGGGGGGCGGGGGGAGTTCCACTGAACAATGAACTGGGAAAATCTGTCAGGGCTGTGTGATTCCTGGCCAGTCCTAAGAAGGAAGATGAATATTGTATTTTGCTTCTCAGTCACTACTCTTGAGGTTTCTGGGACAAAAGCTAAGGAAGGAACAATTCCTTAAAAGAATGATATCCAGGCACTTGATAAACCCAAAACCTCTACTCAGGACCTCAAGTAGGTTTAGTTTAATTGTGAACTATTTGACAGCAAAGTTGTTAAAATTGATCAAATAATGAAAATTTTGTTTTCAATGTCAGCGTTTGGTTAAAAAAGAAAGAAGGAGGGGCGCTGGCTGGCTCTGGCTCTGTGCAGGGAGCATGCAACTCAGTCTCAGAGCTGTGAATTCAAGGCCCACGTTGGGTGTGGAGATTACTCAAAAATAAAATCTTTTTTTTTTAAAAAAAGGAAGCACAGGGGCACCTGGTGGGCTCAGTGGGTTAAGCCTCTGCCTTCAGCTCAGGTCATGATCCCAGGGTCCTGGAATCGAGCCCCGCATCGGGCTCTCTGCTCAGCGGGGAGCCTGCTTCCTCCTTCTCTCTGCCTGACTCTCTGCCTACTTGTGATCTCTGTGATCAAATAAATAAATAAAATCTTAAAAAAAAATAAAAGAAGCACAATGAACTAGAATTTATCTGTTCATTTATTCACTTATTCAAGATGTATTTAAGCTAGACGCGAGAGATACACTGGTGAGCATAGTGAAAAGAAAAAAAAGTATTTTTAGCAAAAGTTACTTGCAGGTATTAAGATTTCGATACTCCTGGTAGGAGGCAGACATGTTTCTTGTTTTTCATTTCTTTGGAGAACTTTAGATGGAGGTTTTATCTGTATACACTGCAGTCGTTAAATATTTGTAAATCAGATATGGTGTATCGCCTTATGCTAATATAACACTATCAATGTTTAGAAACAAAACAAGCAAGGCAGCAAGCCAAAGGAAATACTCCTGTTGCTCCTTTGCAGAAAAGTGCTTTGTTTTCAGCATCTCTTAAAATGGGAATGCATCTCGCTTAATTCAGCCAGAAGGGGGAAATCTACAACGTGAAAACCATCAAATCCATTGTGAGACAACTTGTCTGCTTGAGACCTGCAGGGCTGTTGTTTGAATAGCCTCCTTTGGGAAGCTGTACATGTCATCAGTGAAGATGCCAGTTTAAGATTTTTTTTTATAAATGTGTTTATTTGACAGAGAGAGATCACAAGCAGGCAGGCAGAGAGAGAGAGAGGAGGAAGCAGGCTCCCCGCTGAGCAGGGAGCCCGATGTGCGACTCGATCCCAGGACCCCGAGATCACTACCCGAACCCAAGGCAGAGGCTTTAACCCACTGAGCCACCCAGGCGCCCCAAGACATCAGTTTAGAGGCAAGAATAATCCAGTCCTCTGTAGTGATTAACCCCTGATTAGCATGAACTCAGAAGAAAGATCTGCTGTCAAAATTCACTCTATTAGAGCGGGCATTGAAAACCACCACGGTGAGAGCTGTGAGCTTTCTGAGCTCCATGCCTTGCCCTTTGAAAGCACCAGAGAATTTTTTCTGCATTTATGGTGTAGGAATGCAGGCTTTTTTCTCTGGAGGAAAGCACAGTCTTGAAAGAGGGCACACACAGAGTATCAGCCAAGGGCTGGGGCTCAGAGCCGATCCCAGGGTGGAATGAAAATTAGCTCAGCACTCGTTCTTCTGCTTCTAGTGATACTGCTGAAATCTTATTTCCTCCACTCGTGGACTCTGTGGGGAAATTGAGGATAATGCTCAGAAGGGCTGAAGTCCAATGATTTGAAAACTTCTGAGAGTTCTACGTGCTTTCTGAGAATCCTGATCTTTCTGAGTATTTCGATTGCACCACTAATTGTAAATCTCACTTTAGCTGCCTACATCCAGGAGGCTCCACAGAAAAGAAGAGAACAATCCTATGGGGAAGGCGTATTTCTTTTACAACTGCTGAATGTACATGAACTCTGCCAAATGACTTGATCCATCTCCCAAATTTAAATTTAAACCACTGGCTGAGTCTTCTAAATGTTCCAGTAAAAACCTAGGCAATCAGCAAATATTTTACATGTTACATATTATACAGAAACCATCTTACAGGCACTCATTCGAAAGGAGAAAACTTAGTGTCACATGAAAGGAAAACCTATCTAGAGATCCTGGGGTTTGCTGAAGGAGCAATGATAGATTTTTTTTCTATAAGTAGTTGAGATAGATTTTTTTGTATCAGTCAGCTCTTGCTAGTAGGATATTGGATGGCAAATGCAGAAATCTAAAACAAAGCAGTTTAGGCAAAAAAAACCAAAGCCAAAAACAAAAACAAAAAAGCAGTTACTTTTGCATCTAGCCGCTACTGGATCCAGGACCTGCAACGACCTTGCTAGCAATATTTCTTACACCTTCTCTCATTCTCCATCTCTGCTCTGCTTTCCTCTATGTTGGATTCAACCTCAGGCAAGGCATTCTTCCCACTGTGTTGGAAAGATGGTCATCAGTAACTACAGGCTTAATTCAACCAGGCTAATAACCTTAAGGAAAGAGATCACCATTCTCCCGATAGTTTCTTCTCAAACCATGAGAATGACCCTGGTTGGCCTGCTTAGGGCAGGTGCCTGTCGCTGTTCCAGCCTCCTGGAAGGTTGTGCTCTACTTAGCCATGCCTGGCTCATGGGCCCAATGTAAAACTGGGGGATTGGGTCAGCATCTCAGGGAACAAACCCATAGGTTTGTTCTTACTTAAAAGCAAGTCCCAGAAACCAGTCCCAGTAACAAAGCCAAATACAAGGGTGGGTCAGGCCAGGTGGAGACATCCAATCAGTGGGGGCGCATACTGGTTCCCTAGCTACCAAGGAGTATGGGCTCCACCTTTTGGGCACCAATTCTGACCAAGGTGATAGGTTAATTCAAATATCTACTATAGGGTAGATATAGGTAATTCAATTGGTCACTCGTGTGTGACCTAGCATGACTGGGCAGCTTTCTCTGTGTGTGTTGCAATTTCATTGGCCACCTGTGCATGGCCAGGCCCAACCACATGGCTTTTGCCCTTAAAAGCTAGTCTGTAAGGCAGAGAGGGGTCGCCTCTTTGCAAGAGACAGCCCTGAATGGTCTGTTTGATTCTCGATGCTTGGCGCGAAATAAAGCTTTGCTTGACCTTTGCTTTGTATCAGTCTCGCTCAAGAATCGACAGACAAGGTCAAGTTACCTCTCATGATAAGTTTTTATTTCAATCGGTACCTGGGTGGCTCAGTAGTTAAGCTTCTGCCTTCAGCTCAGGTCATGATCCTGGGGTCCTGGGAATGAGCCCTTCACTGGGCTCCCTGCTCAATGGGGAGGCTGCTTCTCCCTCTCCCACTCCCCCTGCTTGTGTTCCCTCTCTGGCTGTGTGTCTCTCTGTCAAATAAATAAATAAAATCTTTTTTAAAAAAAGATTATATTTCTAGAATTCCTGTGGAGATAAGGGAGGTCAGGAAACAAGTTTCAAGAGTCTTCATGGGAAAGGAGCACAGTTCCTGACACAGGGGCCCCTCCAGGAGCCAGTCTGACTGTAGATCTAGAACAAAAAAAGCCACTCTAGAAATTGCCATTTAACAGTCTACAACAGATGAAGCTATGCTCCCTCTCATAGGGCTGGTCCCTTTTGATGCTTCTGTTTCTTCTATCTCTGTAAATACTAACTCATTACTGCTGTTCACTTTCTTCTCTCTAATGCCTTTTAATGCCTTGTGGCTTCTGTTTATTGCTTTCTTTACATGCATTTCTCTTCTGAGCTACTATTTTTCCCCATTATATTAATTTCTGCTTTTACCATATTTCTGCCAATTTTCTTGAGCACTTCTCTGCGGTTCTTGTCCTAGCATTTTTTCCAATTGGGTAGCTCATTAATTTCCCATCTTTCTTGTTTTCTGATACATACAATCAAGGCTATAAAAGGCCCTCTGAATTCTGCATGATCAGTATCCCCCAAATTTTTATATGCAGGGCTTTCTGAGTCCTTCAGCTCCAAGTGTTGTAGAATTCTCATTATAATTTCTTCTTTATCCCATGACTGTAAGAAATCCGTTGTGGGGGGCACCTGGGTAGCTCAGTGGGTTAAACCTCTGCCTTCGCCTCAGGTCATGATCTCAGGGTCCTGGGATCGAGCCCCACATCGGGCTCTCTGCTCAGCAGGAAGCCTGCTTCCCCCTCTCTCTGCCTGCCTCTCTGCCTACTTGTGATCTCTCTCTCTGTCAAATAAATAAATAAAAACTTTAAAAAAAAAAGAAATCTGTTGTGGTAGTATAGTATACATAAACTGCATAACTCTTGAAGTGAGCAGGCTAATGAATGTTATATATGTTTTATACCTGTAGAGCCTAGATCAAGTTATAGAACATGTCCCCCTGGTATCCTGAAGAGCTCCTTTATGCCCCTTCCTGATGACTACTGCCCTGGCAGTCAGCAATGTTGACTTTTAGTATCATGGATTCATTTTACCTCTCCTTGAACATCCTCTCAGTTGGAATCGTACACCCCATCTCATTCCCGTGATTCTGATTCTCTTCCCCTCCCTCTCTTCATTACTGGCAGGGAATGCATTTATTCATTCATTCTACCCTTGGTGCATATTTGGTTTGTTTCTAGTTTGGGGGTATTATGGATAAAACTACTATGGGTGTTCTTGGGGTGCCTGGGTAGCTCAGTCGGCTAAACATTTGCCTTTGGCTCAGCTCATGATCCTGGAATCCTGGGATTGAGCCCCACATGGGTGGGGAGCCTGCTTCTCCCTCTCCCTCTGCCCTGCCCCTACTCATGTTTTCTCTCTCTCTCCCTCGCACATTCTCTCTCAAATAAATGAATAAAATCTTGAAAAACACCTACTACGAATGTTCCTAAAAATGTGTTTTGCTGGATACATGTCCTCATTTCTCATGTATATACCACTAGCAGAATGGCTGGGTCTTCAGGGAGGCATATGGTCAACCTTATTAGGTACTTCCAAACTTTTTCTCCATTGCGGTTTAACCAGCTTTTACTCTCATTAGTCATGTGTGAATTCTGATCATTCCCACATCCCATCAATATTTGATATTGTTAATTTTCCTTTCTTTCCTTTCCTTCCCTTCCCTTTTCTTTCTTTCTTTGAGAGAGAAGAGAGGTGGGGGAGGGCCAGAAGGAGGGAGACAGAGAACTTAGTTAAGCAGGCTCCACACTTAACACAGAGCCTGAAGTGAGGCTCAATCTCACAACCCTGAGATCATGACCTGAGCTGAAATCAGCAGTTGACCGCTTAACCAACTGAGCCACCCAGGCACCCCCTTTTCTTTTCTTTTCCTTTTTTTTTTTTTTAATTTTATCTATTCTGGCTGTGTGCATAGTATCTCAAAGTCCTTTTAGTCTGCATTTCCCTGAAATTTCCATGAAATGCATTTCATTTAATGTTGAATACCTTTATCATATGCTTGCTAGCTACTTGTATATTTTCTTTTATGACTGTTCATTCAAACCCTTTGCCTATTTCTAAACTGGGTTGTCTTCTTATGATCGAGTTGTAAGAGTTTTTTTTTTTTCCCATACTCAGGATGAGTCCTTCACAGATAGGTGGATTGTTAATTTCTCCTCCCAGTCTCAGGCTTGCCTTTTCACTCTCCAAATGAACTCTTTTGATGAATGAAAGTGAGTAACAATGAAATCTAATTTTTTGTCTTTCAGTGGTTGTGTAAGAAATCCTTGTCTACCCCAAGGTCATGAAGATATTCTCTTATATTTTCTCTTAAAAGCTTTCTTGTTTTACTATTTACATTGAAGTTCATGACCCATTTCGTGTTAATATTTGCATATGGTATTATACAGGAATCAAAGTTCATTTTCTTTTCCACGTGGATATCCAACCGACCCAACACCATTTATTGAAAAGAATGTTGGGAAGATAATCCTTTCCTCTTAGTGAACTGCAGTGATTTTTTTCTGGGAGCCTGTTCTGGACTCTGTTTTGTTCCACTGGCTAGCTTTGTGCCTATATCACATTGTCTTATTTAATGCAGCTTTATGATAAGCCTTAAAATCTGGTAGTCTAAATCCTGAAATGCTTTTCTTCTGCAAAATTGATTTGGTCATTCTCAAGTCTTTGCATTATCATATGAATGTTTAAATCAGCTTTTCAGTTTTCCACAAACAAAAAAAAACCTGCTGGGATTTTGATTGGGATTATGTGAAAGCTATAGACAAATATAGAGAGAGATGACCTTTAATCAACAGTGAATCTTTTAATCCATGAAAGTAGCATATCTCTCCTTTATTCAAGTCTGCTTTAATTTTCTCATTTTTTCCCCTAGAGTTTATTTCTGGATGTTTGATTGTTTAGCTATCAAAAATGCTATTTAAAAAACTGTTGTGTGGGACGCCTGGGTGGCTCAGTTGGTTAAGCGGCTGCCTTTGGCTCAGGTCATGATCCCAGAGTCCTGGGATCGAGTCCCACATCGGGCTCCTTGCTCAGCAGGGAGCCTGCTTCTCCCTCTGCCTCTGCCTGCCACTCTGTCTGCCTGTGCTTGCTCACTCTCTCTCTCCCTCTCTCTCTGACAAATTTAAAAAAAAAAATTAAAAAAAAAAACTGTTGTGTTCTGATATTTACTGCTAGTATATAGAAATACAGTTGATTTTTGCATGTTGACCTTGTATCCAGGGACCTAATTTCATCTATGAATTATTTTTTTTATTTTTATTTTTTAGATTTACTCATTTATTTATTTGACAGAAAGAGAAATTACAAGTAGACAGAAGTAGGCAGAGAGGCAGGCAAAGAGAGGAGGAAGCAGGCTCCCCGCTGAGCAGAGAGCCCGATGCAGGGCTCGATCCCAGGACCCTGAGATCATGACCCGAGCCAAAGTCAGAGGCTTTAACCCACTGAACCACCCAGGTGTCCCTCATCTATGAATTTAAATAGGTATGGGCTTTTATTTTGTTTTGTTTGTTGTGGGATGGAAATAGTTCGGATTTCTTATATACACTTTTGTGTTATGCGGACAGAATGGCAAATTTTATTACTTCCCTTCCTAAGTCCATGCCATTTGTTTATTCTTCTTACCTTAGAGCACCCATGAATTTTTTTCTAGCATGCTTTTAAGAGCTTCAGAGCCTTTGAGGGTTTCTGCTCTCTTTATTGTTAGGTTCTTTAATTTTGCTGCCCTCTGCTGTGGAGAAAAATTAGAGAGTGGGGTAACAGAAGACAAGGAAAATGTGTTTCTAGAAGATTGCTCACACTTCTGATAATCACGTAGTTCATAAAGAGAGAGAATGTTCATTACTTCTCCCCTGCCACATGATGTGCTTTATAGGACCACCCTTAGATCTCCTGTCCTGGCTCCATGCTCTGGAGGGGTCTACAAATCACATACACACACACACAGAGAATACATTTATCAGTCGATATCTGGGATGACTCAATTTCTAAGAAAGTCTTCTCCTCTTCTCCTACCCTTTGTCTTTGAAACAAAAAGTGACTGCGCCAAACCCTTGAAGGTGTGTGGGTTGTATGGTTGTTGACATCAAAGAAATGTACTGCTTTAGAATGAAGTCCTCCAGCTGTGACCTTTTTGTAACACCTAAGTTACAAACAGAAGACAAATTGATTAACTTTTCACACTTTCCTCTTGGTAGCGTGAATACAATAGATTCTTTCATAAGGAAGTATCCATCCCCAGTAATGTCAAGCAACATCTGTTTTCTTCCTTCTTAGTATCTCTCAGTGCCTGATTTCAGAAATACCATGAATCAGGACATTCACAACAGTTTCATAGAGCAACTGAGATTGCTTTACCATATTAAAAATTTATATTCTCTTACATTGTATATTTTTAGGTTTGATCTGTAACACCTTTGATGAATGATGTAAATTGTCAACTTAACATATTGAATATTAAAACTCCAAGTCATCCTATTTTTATAACAATATTTAATAAAAGTTAATTAAGCTTTCAAATGCTAAATGAAAAATTTGGTTCTATTAAATTATTTAGATTTAAGTTTTTCATATTAGCCATACATTCTATTCTCCTTCACATTTTAATAGATCATTTTGAATATTTTAGGAGAAAATAACTTTTAAAATAAGAGTGATTTAAAATTTAAATCATGGGATTTTTACATTTACTTTAATTCACTTTTATCAAAATATTTTCAAATTTTGTACACTTCAAATACATATTCATGTTTAACTTCAGAATCATTGCTTTCAATAGGACATAAATTATATGAATATATTAATTTAATAGAATTAAATGATTTTGTGGAAATGACAGAAAAATACATTTTACAAAATAAATATATTTTCTAAATTACTTACGTCATACATCAATGAGTAGTTTTAAAACTTTATTGTCTTTAGTGTTTTACCAACTTGCAATTACATAAGATCACACTTCATGAAAATTTTTGTTTTTGTCTTTCTGAAGTTATGTCTGAAATAAGAAAATGGAACATACTTTACTTTACACTTTCTAGTTTGACTTATTGATTTCTAACCGTTCTTTGCAAGTTCTAGACACAACATGTATGGTTTGCAAACGTCACATGTATGGTTTGCAAATGTTCTCTCACATTCGGTGGGTTGTCTTTTCACTTTCTTGATAGTGTCCTTTTAAGGACAAAAGTTTCTAATTTTGGGACGCCTGGGTGGCTCAGTTGGTTGGACGACTGCCTTCGGCTCAGGTCATGATCCCGGAGTCCCGGAATCGAGTCCCGCATCAGGCTCCCAGCTCCACGGGGAGTCTGCTTCTCCCTCTGACCTTCTCCTCGCTCATGCTCTCTCACTGCCTCTCTCTCAAATAAATAAATAAAATCTTTAAAAAAAAAAGTTTCTAATTTTGAAATCCAGTTTATTTATATGTTCTTTGGTGGTTTGTGCTTTTGGTGTCATACATAAAAAAACATCGTCTAATCAAAAGTTGTAAAGAAAAAAAGGTTGTAAAGATTATGCCTGTGTTTTCTCATGAGCGGTTTACACTTTCAGCTCGTACATTTAGGTCTTTGATCCATTTTGAGTTGATTTATTTTTACCTGTGAGCAAGGGGTCTGACTCCTTTGTTTGTATGGGGATGTCCAGTCTTGACACCCCTGTCAAAAAAATCACCTGGCCATAAACACGAGGCTTTATTTCTCAACTTTATTTATTGATTTGCATGTCTATCCTTATGCCAGTTGTTTTTTTTTTTTTTTAAGATTTTATTTATTTATTTGTCAGAGAGAGAGCAAGAGAGCGAGCACAGGCAGAGTGGCAGGCAGAGGCAGAGGGAGAAGCAGGCTCCCTGCCGAGCAAGGAGCCCGATGTGGGACTCCATCCCAGGACACTGGGATCATGACCTGAGCCAAAGGCAGCTGCTTAACCAACTGAGCCACCCAGGCATCCCTCCTTATGCCAGTTTTACATGCTGTCTTGATTACCGTAGCTCTACAGTAAATTTTGAAATTGAGAAGTGTCAGTCCCCCAGTTTGGTTTTTTGTTTTTTTGTTTTTTTTTCAAGATTGTTTTGGCCATTGTAGGTCCTCTGCACTTCCCGCATGAACTTCAGGATCACCTTGACAATTTCTGGGGTCCCTGAGTGGCTAAATGGATTAAATGTCCAGCTCTTGATCTCAGGGTCGGGAGTTTAAGCTTAATGTTGGGCTCCATGCTGGGCATAAAACCTCCTTAAAAAAACAAAAACAGAACAAAACAAAACCTTGTCCATTTCTGCAAAGAAAGCAACTGGAATTTTGATAGATTTTGTATCTCCTCACTAACTAATTTTAATTAAACTTTTTAACATTTCTACATATGATATGTAGGTCTTCAGCCCCCACAAATATAAAGTTGGACATGACTTTATTTATATTATTTTCATAACTCACACTGACCCTATGGGGAAGATATTATTAAGGAACTTTCTCAAGATCACACAGCTAGTAAGTAGCTGAAATAGAATAAGAGGCTCTTATAGGTTTGGTTTCCCAAACTGTAACTTTCTCATGGTATTATGCTATCTCTAATAATAATTTTTATAGTTTTAGAATTATAGATTTTTGTATTGTCTTACGTATTGTCATTATGCACAAAAACTACGTTAAGTGAGAAAGGATAAAATTACCACTTCCTAGTTTGCTGTCACAGCGCCCTGTATCTACCTTTATTATTGTAACTCTCCTCATGCTATTTGCCTTTTCTTCACCACACTCAGTGCTTTCAGGATAGTGTCTATGTCTGGGTATTCCTGTATCGGTGATGGCTGAAGGAATACATGATCGTTCAGAGGCCGGTGTCATAAATCCCGTTATTCTGGAGTGTGATTTGTGTCTCCCCCAACTACTCTGGCAAAGCTCAAAGGCGGAGCCAGAGTTTTGCTCACAGTAGGTGCTCAAAGCTTAAAACTTATGGTCCAGGAGGCCATCTTCCCAGGTCCACGAAGAAGAACCAACATATCTTGAGAAAACAAGTATATGTAGTTCACAGAGAAGAGAGAGAAGTAGCCCACCAGTAAGTAGGAAGAGGCATTCAACTTCTCTGCTGGTCAGAGAGACCCAAATGAAACAAGAATTTGCCTTATGCCTCTGAAACTAGCAAAGAGTGAAAAGTTGACAAGACCCAGTGTTTAGGTAAGAAATATGAAGCAGAACAGCAAGCAGTGATTCTATACATATATATATTTTTTAATTTTTAAATTTAAATTAGGACGTAGAGAAATGGGCCCTCTCGTGCAGTCTTGGTGGGAATGTAACTTGGTACAAGTTTTCTGAAGAGCATTTTGGCAATGAGTATTAAATTGTGAAATATAAATGTAAATGTAAAATAGAAATGTGCTTAGGAAAAATAAATAAATAAATAAATAAAAAAATAAATGTGCTTGGGTGTTGTCAGTCCACACTTTTTTTTTTTTTTTACAAGTGTGCAGTGTTGGGAGAGTTAGTTCTTCTTGGGCCTCTTGTACATTTTTTGCTGGGGGTGGGGTGGGGGGGTGACGGGTGAGGGGAGGTGCCAAGACTGCAAGACACGCCTCCCCCCACCCCCCCGCTCTGTTCCTGGGGCCACTTCTCAGGATTATCTTGCACAGCTGGTCAACCAGAGGGATATGTTAACATCTTCCTTTCGACCGAGAGCAGACTTGTTTAGTGCCTGCTATAAAACCAGCAGAGGCTCCAAGCTCAGTGCTCCTCTGAGGCCACTGAAACCCACTCCGTGTGTAGCATCACCATGGCTCACATCACGGCCATGGGACCTGGAGGCACAGGGGAACTACACAGCCATGTTGATGTTCATGCTGCTTGCTGTGCAATGAGTAATAAGCCCTTTATCTCTGGGGAAAAAATTTATCACACCCATTTTCTACATATAAGTAAAGGAATCGTCAAAGCAAAGGGACCATCCCAGATGACCTGGTCATTTACTGGTGGAGACAGGACCAGAGCCCAGGGTGACTGAGAGTCTATCACAAAACACAGAACACCTGGATAAGCATTTTGAGCGAGAAGGATGGGAGCAGCTCTCATCATCAAACTTCATTTAATTTGTTTACATCATTTGCTCTGAAAATATCCACACTGTTGCCCACCCCAGCGACCAGATTACTCCCTAGGACAGCAGTTCTCCAAGTATGGTCTCCGGGACCAGAAGCATCAGCATTCTCTGATATATTGTTAAAAATTCAAGTTCTCAGGCTTTAACCCAGACCAGCTGAACCTTTGTAACCTGTGTTTTAGCAGGCCTGTGGGTGATTCTGATGCATGTGAAAGTTTGCAACACACTGCTCTGTGCACAGTGCAACCCCACCTTCTCCAGCTGGGTTTTAGGGTCACTAAGGGACTCCTGGGTTTGTTCCCACACCTGTTTGTGCTTGTGTACTTGTCATCCATTTACATATTTTCATTAACTATTGGGGCACCTGGGTGGCTCAGTTGGGTAAGTGTCTGCCTGCAGCTGAGGTCATGATCCCAGGGTCCAGGGATCAAGAACCGTATCACATCGGGCTCCCTGCTCAGCGGAGAGCCTGCTTCTCCCTCTCCCTCTGCCCCCTCACCCCCTGCCCGTGCTTTCTGTCAAATACATAAGTCAAATCTTTAAAAAAATTTAACTATTATATTTACCAATGAAATATGAGGGCAAAAAGAGAATTGCTATTTCTATGAAAACTAAACTGAATCTTTGAGAAAGAGTCAATGAAGATCCATCACTCAAGAATTGTTTTTGAAAGCGGGAGAAAAGTAGCAAGCACCCACCGATTTGAACTCAGTCTGTGTCATCCACATCTTTAGGTATTTATTCCACTTCAGATCTGGAGATCATAAAAAATGGATGTGGTTTAGGTAAGAAATATGGAGCAGAAAACCAAGCAATGATTCCATATTTTTTTATTTTTTAAATTTGTATTTATTTTTTAAAAGATTTTATTTATTTATCTGTGAGATTGAGAGAGAGAGAGAACACCAAGCAGGGGGAGCTGCAGGCAGAGAGAGGAGCAGACTCCCACTGAGCAGGGAGCCTGAATGTAGGACTCGATCCCAGAACCCTGGAATCATGACCTGAGCCCAAGGCATACACTTAACTGACTGAGCCACCCCGGCATCACACTATCTATCTATCCATCTATCTATCTATCTATCTATCTATCTATATTTTAAAAGGCTTAAATCTACATCAAAACATTTATAAAGATGTGGTATTGGGCGGCTCCTGGGTGGCTCAGTGGGTTAAAGCCTCTGCTTTCGGCTCAGGTCATGATCCCAAGGTCCTGGGATCGAGCCCCACATCGGGCTCTCTGCTCCACGGAGAGCCTGCTTCCTCCTCTCTCTCCCTGCCTGCCTCTCTTGCCTACTTGTAATCTCTGTCTGTCAAATAAGTAAAATCTAAAAATTAAAAAAAAAAGATGTGGTATTGGGATTTAAGTTAAAATGTGTATATGTTTTTCATAATTTCCCTTAAAAATAATGTTTTTCCTCTATTAACTGACTGATTTCTGGCCTGCACTCTGTGGGGGAGAGAGCTTCCCTTGGGTATAATTTAAACCCTGATAGAAAATTACTAGCTAGAGTGAGGGATGAGACCCACAATATGTCCTAACTGCTTTTTCTTTCATTCTTGACTCTCTAAGAAAGAGGCTCGAGTCTCCCCTCTTTAGTTCCCCTCGTTTGCCTCTAAAGCAAGAGGATACCATGGCTAATATGCATACCCTTGAGTAGCTCTTCCTAGGGGCATGTTTTGTGAAAATATCCAGGACATGTCCTGGAGTCCATCGTTAAGCCCAATGGCTGATCAATCTGTGGCTTGGGCTTTAGTCAGAAAATTCTTTGTCCTGCCAAAAGGCACAGAAGCTCAAAGGACAGAACGGGCAGAAGGAAGAAGTTTCAGGAAACCCCTCACCCCCATACCATCCAAGAGAAGCCATTTGTCCCAAGGCTCCTCCTCCAAGAAACTTCCCTCACCTCCGTCTCAGTAATCTGGCCACCATGTTGGCCCACTCCCTACATTCCTTGAACTCAGGGTGGAAACCCGACTTCCACCAACCGGCCTCTTCACTCTCCTGCAAACAGGGATGTGGCATATAGAGACTTAACCTCTTCGCTGAATGAATGAACTACAAGGCGTACACAACTGGGGCGGGAGGGGTGCCAGGATACTCCCTTGTGCTGGAAGAAGCAGAAAAAGCCATCCCGGAAGAGAGAGAAGGAAGGACGTGCCTAGAGAGAAGCAGAAACGAGTGATCCTGTAAATGGGGACAGAATAATCTCAGTTGGTTGACCAACTGAGATTATGAGAAACAGTGACCAACGGAAAGTACTTAGCCCAGACATCTTCAGGAACCTATTCAAAACATTGGCGATTCTATGGTAATAACTCTGTTGTTGTTTCAAATATGAACTTTAAGCAACTGCAGATAGAGGGAGTTTACTGATTAGGAACAAGAGCCCTGACACAGACAAACATGACTTTCCGGTAAGAAATGGGAACAGCCTGAGTAACATTAAAAAAAAAAAAAAAAAAAAAAGATAAGCAGACTTTGGACAACATATTACAGAAGAGACATTTAGACTAGAGCAAAACAGAGGCAATTCTCTTAGTCATTCCTAGCAAAGGCAATTTTAAAGCAATTCTTGCTTGATAAAGATATTGGAAATTAATATCAGGAACACTTAAAGCGTTTGTTTTATTGTACGTGATTATGGTTAAATTCGTTCTTATTCTACAGCGTGGATTGAGTAGTTTCTCAGAAACCCTGTTGCTATTTTAATGAAAGCTGGAATTAAAGAACCTTCCCGCCCTTCTCACCCCTTCACCCCAGAGCACTGTGGAGTCAGGACATAGTTATGGGCCTTACCTGCCTAATATGGTCAAAACTCAGATGCCCAGAGGAGGAAATACCCCTTGAATGGCCCCACTTGCTGAATATTCTTTTGTTTTATTATTTTTTAAAGATTTTATTTATTTATTTGATAGAGAGATCACAAGTAGGCAGAGAGGCAGGCAGAGAGAGAGGAGGAAGCAGGCTCCCTGACGAGCAGAGAGCCCGATGTGGGGCTCGATCCAAGACCCTGAGATCATGCCCTGAGCCGAAGGCAGAGGCTTAACCCACTGAGCCACCCAGGCGCCCTGCTGAATATTCTTTTAGTTAGACTTCTTTCTATCTGGGAGTGTGACACACTCTAGAAACCACTGAAATGCCACAAAGGTTTCCTCCTGTACCCTTTCCCTTGTGTTCCCTCCTGACCTCATTAAGAAATGAAAATAGATGGTGAAGGTATGCCTGGAAAGACCCAAAGGAAGAGGGTGAGCCACAGCTCAGAAGAAAACAAGGCTAACATTGACTCTGGGCATCTCTCCTTAGCGGCTGGAAAGGGGCTTTGGGAAGGAGGCAAGAAGGCTGCTGAGGAAGCAAGGATCCTCAGCTAGGTTACATGGAGGCTAGGCGGGGCTGGGAGGTTCTCTTCTCTCATGCCGACCCCCACCGCCAGGGGCTTTGAGAAGTAATGGAGGAATTTAAGTGAAAGGGTTGGGAAGAGCTGGGCTGGGGCAGAATCTGATGGAAGGGAAATAAAGAAAGACAGACCACAAAAGGGAAGAGAGAAGGGACTCACTCACGACTGGAAGTGGTTGGGGGGAAGTCAGTAAGAGCCAGGTGTGTGTCTGTGTGCGTCCGTGTATGTGCGTGGGTGTGCATGCATACTTCCACCAAGGAACAGACTTCTAGTGTAATGGTTTCAAGGGAAACAGAGCATATCCATTTCACCTTCTTGTTTGCTTTTTAAGAAAACATTTTTAAAAGCCTTATAGGATGAGGAGTGTAAAATCTGGTGTCAGACAGACCTGGTTTCAAAGAATGGGCTTTACCCCTAATTAACTGGGTGACCTCAGTAAACTTAGTTGATGTAGTTAACCTCTCTAGACCTCCCTTTATTCAGAGCAAGTCACCTTCGTTCCCAGGTACTAGGACTGCCCTAAGCAAGAAACAAGATAATGTAGGGAAAGCAGCTAGGTCTTGTGCACCTAAAGTGCTATAAATGGGCTCCACCCGCTGATTGATTCAGGAAGTGAATGTTGAGACCTGCTTGTGCCAGTTCCTGTTTATACCTTTTTTTTTTTATTTTTAAAAAAGATTTTATTTATTTATTTGACAGACAGAGATCACAAGTAGGCAGAGAGGCAGGCAGAGAGAGAGAGAGAGGGAGGCAGGCTCCCTGCTGAGCAGAGAGCCGGATTTGGGACTCGATTCCAGGACCCTGGGATCATGACCTGAGCCGAAGGCAGGAGCTCAACCCACTGAGCCACCCAGGCACCCCCTGTTTATACCTTTAATATCTCCACGCGATTAGAGCTCCCGTTAATGACCGTGTTTACACCAAAGTTGTAACCTCATCCCTGTAGTTGTTTCCCGATGATTTTTCTCCATTTCCAGAGTAGACACGAACACCATGAATGTGTTCTATATGAATCAAGCACATAAAACCTGTAGTCCAGATTGAAATTAGTTACATATCCTATCTTAAGAACAACCTGGTTTTGCGATCTTAATATAAATATTGGAGAGGCGCCTGGGTGGTTCAGTACCTGAAGCGTCTGCCTTTGGCTCGGGTCAGGATATGAGGGTCCTGGGATCAAGTCCTGCATGGAGCTCCCTGCTCAGCAGGGAGTCTACTTCTCCCTCTCCCTCTGCCCCATCCCTCTGCTTGTGTTCTCTCTCTCTTTCTCTCAAATAAATAAGTAAAATCTTTTAAAAAATATATAAATGTTTGAGTCGATGTCCATTACACAGAGGAACATACATATATGAGTTGTATAATGTAATGACTTCTTCGTAAAGATTTTATTTATTTGACAGAAACACAATGGGAGAGGGAACACAAGCAGGGGGAGTGTGAGAGGGAGAAGCAGGCTTCTCGCTGAGCAGGGAGCCTGATGCAGGGCTCAGTCCCAGGACCCTGGGATCATGACCTGAGCCGAAGTTTAAGGACTGAGCTACACAGGCACCCCTGTAATGATTTTACAAGGGCAGGTACCACCTGTCAGCATGCAACACTGTCACAATACTATTGACTGTATTCCCTATGCTTTAAATGTGATTATTTTAAAAATAAATTTGCCAACATGTACAAGAAAATAAGTTTCATGATTTTATAATCTTCCTTCTCTTTCCCTGTCTTTCTTTAAAAAAAAAAAAAAGGCAATACCTAACTATTCACATTCCAAGGATATTTGGTTCTTTCTTAAAATAATCACCCTCCTTGGGGCACTTAAGTAACTCAGTCCATTAAGCTTCTGCCTCTTGATTTTGGCTCAGGTCATGATCTCAGGGTGGTAAGACTGGCCCTCGGTGGGGCTCTGCCCTGGGCATGGAGCTTTCTTGGATTCTCTCTCTCTCTCTCTGCCCCTCCCCACCCATATGCATGCATGTTTTCTTGCTCCCCCCCAAACCTAAAAAATAAATCATCTCCCTCCTTAAAGCTAAAGCTTTTCCATGCCAGTATAGTCAAAAGCATCTGCCATGGGCAGTAACAAAGGGGATGCCTAAGAGAATCTTTTGCTTTCTGGAGCACTGGCTCCTTAAGGCTACAACTTTGAGGTTGGGGGGAACCACACTGATGTTTGGCATGTGAGTTAAATCCAGGCTTCTCCTCATACGTGTTCCTTGGTTTGCCTTCTGTACCCAATCTTAATTCTCCATTCTACCTTGCCCAAAGGTTTATAATCCTCTTTGCTCCTTGCAGTCCTATGTCATTTTGTGGCAGGACCTCACAGGGTGACTGAAATTCCTCAGAAAGCGATTGCTGGTTTGGTTTTTGTCCCCAGGGGCTAGTCTACCTACTATAGTATTTATTTTTACATTTAGTCCTTGGAAGCATGGTTTCTTTTTTTAAAATCTTTTTTTTTAAGACTTTATTTACTTATTTGACAGAGAGAGAGAGATCACAAGTAGGCAGAGAGGCAGGCAGAAAAGAGAGGAGGAAGCAGGCTCCTTGCTGAGCAGAGAGCCCGATGTGGGGCTTGATCCCAGGACCCTGAGATCATGACCTGAGCCCAAGGGAGAGGCTTAACTGACTGAGTCACCCAGGGGCCTTGCATGGTTTCTTTTTATAAATAAGTATAAAGTATCATGATGGGTGGGCTCGAGGAAAGCATAGGATTATATAGTAGCATAGATAGGACAATGTTACCTAGACCTGCACTGTATAAAAATAACATATTATCTTATATTCCTATGCAGTAAGAAAGCCCAGGTGCGATTACTCTCTGGACCCTAGCCTTTTCTCTATCATCTTCACCTTTGATACACTATCTTGCTGTTGTTTTATTCTCCCTTGTCCTACTTCTGCAGTGAATTTTTCAAACCAAATATGTACATATGCATGGTAGAGGCTATTTCAGAAACGGCATCCTACTCTATTTTTAAAGACCTATTTAAGGAGCGTCTGGCTGGCTCAGTCGGTTGGAGCGAGTGACTCTTGACCTCGGGCTCGTGATTTTTAAAAATATTTTAACATTATTTATAATTATTTAAATATTTAAAATTTTAAAAAATTAAAATCTTTAAAAAAATAAAAAATAAAAGCCACTTAAAAACCTATTATGGTTTGCGCATTAGGAAAGCTCAAATTCACCTCATCTCCAGATGAACATCATGTCCTAGAACCAGGGAGCAAGGAATGAGAACTCAGTTAATTTTCATCACAGATGATGTAACTTCAAAATAAAAGCTTACCCTAGTCTCCACTGGAATTAAGTAGATATATAAAATATGAAACATGAACTCAATATTGCATATAACATTGGTGAAATTCCTGGTGAATATTTTTCTTCTTCTTGCTTAGTCGGCTGAGAAATCTGTATTTTGGATAGATAGTCACTGACTGCCATCTGAGCATGGCCAAAAAGCAGATTTTTTTTTTCCTGCAGAAAGGTCTGTGTACAATTTGTACAATAAATATAAATAATAATAAATAATAAATTAAATAAGTAAATAATAAATAAATGATATTTATTTTCTGAAGGTGATTATCTGACCTACATTACATGATCCTTCTGTGCTTTTTCTTGATGGGGATCAGATTCTAAGTCACACAAGTTGAAGAAATTTAATAAGCTTTCATCAGCATAAAGCTAAAAGAAACAGAAGCATGAGTCATTAAATGATCAGAGTTCTTTTAAACTTATGGATATCATATTCTAAAGTGAAATGAATAAGGGCAATTATGAGATGAACTTTCTGAGCACATGTTATCACACTAATGAGCAATAGTTTCAGAGGGATAGCCTGTCATCATTTTGTCAGGACCTTTGGAGACAAGTTCAAGAGCTCATATATAATCAGCATAAACATTAAAATGCCCAATAACTTAACATGCTATTCATTTGTGTTTTAAAGATTTTATTTATTTATTTGACAGACAGAGATCACAAGTAGACAGAGAGGCAGGCAGAGAGAGAGGAGGAAGCAGGCTCCCTGCTGAGCAGAGAGCCTGATGCGGGGCTCCATCCCAGGACCCTGCGATCATGACCTGAGCCGAAGACAGAGGCTTTAACCCACTGAGCCACCCAGGCGCTCCTATTCATTTGTTTTTAATCACAAGCCCCAGCTCATCCAAATGATTACTAAAGTATATTTCATTCCTATTTCCTAAAAAGTCAAACAGGTGAAGTGACAAAAATTCAGATTCTGGGCTGCGAGGCCGATCACCCACAGAATGCAGTAGTGAGATAGCAAATGTCTGGAGCAAATGTCTACGGTACTAGGTGGGAGACCTGTTCTTGAAGGAACCAGATAATAAAGTGAAAGAGAGTCACATTCAGATCATAAAATGTTTTCTTCAAAGCACAGCATGAAACTCTAAACTTTTCCATTGCTTGATTAAACCCGAAATCCCTGAAAACCAAACCCAGAGATTAATTCTTGGGCTTGTCTTATTATAATAGTTGAATTCAGCATCTCTCTGTGTCTTTTTTTTTTTATAAATGTTATTAACTTCTTCTTCTTTTTTAAAAAATTTATTTGTCAGAGAGAGTGGGAGAGAGAGCGAGCGAGCACAGGCAGACAGAGTGGCAGGCAGAGGCAGAGGGAGGAGCAGGCTCCCTGCCGAGCAAGGAGCACGATGTGGGACTCGATCCCAGGCCTCTGGGATCATGACCTGAGCCGAAGGCAGCCGCCCAACCAACTGAGCCACCCAGGCGTCCCCTCTCTGTGTCTTTTAAGGAAATCCAGATGACAGTGTAGGAAAATGAGGATGCTGGTGACTAGAAAAGCAATTATCAGGATTGGAGAATCCAGGAGGCCCCCAGATCTGAAATACTTGCTCCTGCTTACCTTTCCAGAGGCTCACCTCCCTTACAGAAGAAAGTGAACAGTCCTACCGGAAGTCCCCACTGTGGTTTGACTGGTGACCAGAATTCAAACTGAGACAGAGTGAGGTATAGAACCAGAGTAGGGAAAATGAGAGTTTTACATTACAAAGAATTACAAGAATTTACTAACTCACATCATGTAAACTTTGGAGAATATTCGTGGAAATGGCTTTGGAAGGAGCTCAGTTTTCCCATAGCTTATATTTCGATGTGGGTGTTGCCATTCTTTGGGCTGGCTCAGGAAATCGCCTCTGATTCTCAAAGTTTGATGGCTGCACAGGCAAATACAAACTGGCCATGAACCAATGTATCGAAAGGCAACAAGTTTCTTTGCATGAGGCTGTGGAATGAATTCAAAGACTTCAGAGGACATCCATGTCAGATTTGGTATATGAAATCATCCCTCCAAACTCCCCTCTCCCCAAAGCAGCCTTGAAGACTGCACCCCTGCCAGGAGGGATAGATTGGAGAGAAAATAATCTGCACTAGTAAAGGATGCCTTACTGGCTGTCCTAGTCAGCTGGGAAGGCTGGTGGGAAAAGCTGAAGGAAAATGGGCTCCCTAAGCTCATGGGGTCAGGAGGGTCCCTGAAGACAATGCCCTACAGAATATCGTTCTGCTCCGTATAATAGGCAACAGACCGAGCTTGTTAACTGCACCTAAAACCGGGTGTCCTATGCCAAGATTTCATTGTGGTTAATTCATGGCATCCACAGGAATAAAACCAATAAGCAATATATGAAGTTCTAATTGATTTCTGTAGTCACAGCCACCAAGTAGGATCAATGTTAAGAGCGACCTTCATCCACTTCCAGACCCAAATCCGTTCCTAACCCTAGAAGGTTTTGAGTAGGTTGTTGGATATCCTTAGGAAAGTTTCTTTCCCTGATCATACTACTAGCCTCTGTCCTAGGACCTTGGCCATTCTACCTTGGAAACATACACTTGGAATAATAATTTCAGTTTTGAGGATTATTAAATGCTAGCTAGCTAACACTAATTCCAGGGTCTCCAAACATCACTGTGATTCATCAGTCAGAGCAGGGGTGTATGGGGTCAAGGAATACAGGATTTTGATTCAAGTCGGCCTCACCTGAAGCCCAGTTGAGCCCAAGATATATATATATTTTTAAAGATTTATTCATTTATTTTTAGAGAAGAAGTGTGAGTGGAAGATGGGCAGAAGGAGAGGGAGAGAATCTCAAGCAGACTCCCTGCGAAGCATGAGCTTGATGAGGGGAATGGGAGGGGAAGGTATGGGGATGCTTGATCTCATGACCCTGAGACCATGACCTGAGCCAAAATCAAGAGTCAGATGCTCAACCGACTGAGCCACCAAAGTGCTCCTCAAGATACATTCTGCAGTCATTTTCTCAGCTCCTGATTATAGGGCTGGTGTAGCAACAATTGATAACATTTCCAGGTTACCTCCTGACCCACAGAAGGAATATTGGCAACATGGCAAGAAGCATCAGATCAAAGTTATCAGAGCTCCTTCTCAATATCAAAATACTAAATCAAAATAAGACCGAGGAAAATAGGGAAATCCTGGATGATTCCTAGATTTCTAGATAAATAGATGTGACAACAATAGAATGAGACCATTGCTCAGAGACAGACTAGCCTTCTCTTTTCTGTTTAATGTGTTTATATAGTGGTGTAATCCAGAATAATTTGTAGGTTAGAGTCTCATAGAGAGTGACCTTATTGAAGGATATTCTAACCAGGCTCTTCTCAGTTAATACGGCAGTGTCTGCCTCGTTCGGCAAGACCACGGCCAATGTTATTTTCCAAGTGCCAATGTTAAGCTAAAAGACATTGTTTTATTATTAGTTCTTGCTACCCAATTATACAATGTGATATAAAGGACATGGAATGTTGTTAGCCTCGCTAGTTAAGCACAATGCAAATGAACTAAGGTTCTCTCCAATTGCTTCCTACCCTAACCACCCATTTGCAATTGTTCCTTTCCATTTGTCAATGTAATTTTATTTCCAACCACGATATTCCTACAAATGAAAAAGACGATCATATCCGATTAAGGGTAAGACAGTAAATACAGTTGTTTGAAAATGTCGTGCTCAATAATCCTAGCATTTTCCAGTAGTTAAAATAAGATTGCCAGGGGCACTTGGGTGGCTCAGTGGGTTAAGCACCTACCTTCCTCTCAGATCATGATCCCAAAGTCCTGGGATTGAGTCCTGCATCGGGCTCCCTGCTCGGTGGGGAGCCTGCTTCTTCTCCTTCTGCTGCTCCCCCTGCTTGTGCTCTCTCGCTTGCTCTGTCAAATAGATAAAATCTTTAAAAATAAATAAATAAGATTGCCATGTGTAACAATACAAGAGGAAAGAACTGGGACCTGAATGGTGGGTGCTCTGTGTCCAAACACTTCTCATTCTTATTCTCCATCTATCCACCCACCCCTTTAACCAAGATTTATTTAACACCTATTATGTGCCAAATAATGCAGCAGAGAAAAGGCAGTTGTCTGTCTTTTAATGTGCTCGTTTTAAAAGGAGGAGATTATAATAAAAATAAAGATGCCTGACTTTTTGGTATTTCAAACCAGTATTTCCTTACTCCGTGGGTCAGGAGCCACGCTGGAAACGTTGTCAGTTATCAACCTTATAACCAAGCACCCAGCACAGTGCCTAGAAACCCAAGGTTCTCATCCACAGAATGCCCTCTTACAGTTTTCTCGGTGATGATCGCTCTCTGCTCTACTGCCAGGCTGTTCCAGCTTCTTGAGCATCACCAGGATGTCGTTGAATTCCTGAGTATTACTCTGAAAACCTGAGTAACTTGCTTCATTTAGGGAAACATTTCCTTAACCTCAGAAAAAGTCAATGAATCAAATCTCTCTGTCTCTCTCTCTCTTCCCCGACCCCCTCTCCATTTTTTGTCCTCCAGCATCTTTTATATGCTACTCAGTCACCCTGGCCAGTATCTTTTCTCCTCCTCCTGTGGTCACTCATACCCTCTTCCATCCTAAACCCCTCCCAACAGTTACCCCTCAGCCATCAGCCAACTCGCTTTGATTTCTGGTCCCCACCATCTTTTCTAGGGGACACTGTACCGGTCTTTCAACTGGTGATACTTTACCTCTCTCATCCAGTCTTGGGCAGTCAGATGCTCTTTTTACAATATGACCCTAATCCTAATAAGGGTCCTAATCCTAATCCTATTCTCTCATGCTTCAAACTTTTCAGGGGTTCTTTGCTGCCCTGGGAAAACATCCAAATATAACCACATGGCTTTCCAGAAGCTTTGTGATCCATTCACACTGACCACTTTTATCCTGATGTTCTAGGACTGCAAATCCTCCAGGAGAAAGGAACGCAGCGGCGGGGTTTGTGCCTGGGCAGAAATATTGCAAAGGCTGCAGTACCCCCTGGCGGCCAGCGTCGTGTTGGTGCGGCTAAGGACTAAAAGATGAAGCGGAGTAGGGACTCTCAGAGCCCTGCGTGTGCACAGCGACACCTGTGCGCTTCCAGGTAGAGGGCTTCTTCCTCTGTTCCTTCCCACATTTGGGGGGAGAAGGCAAAACTGATGTTCTCAAGGAAGGTGGTGTGTGGATGACTGTCTTCAACTTCAATCAATTTTTCGAAACCCAAAAACATTTTCCCTGTGTATTTAAAATATCGCGCCCTAAGAGTGGGCTCCAAACCTAAAATCTTAACTTTATAATGTGGAGAAATGTCTCCGAAGAGGGGAAAACCTGGGCCTGGCTTCTGTGCTTTCTGATCGCTGACAGTACGGAGGAGTGGATTTCTGGCCTCCAGACGGTCTGTCGCTGCATCTCGCCTGGGGAGACACTTCTGAAGACTAGGCTTCTGAGCGTCTTTTCCTGAGACACACGGGCGACTTGCGTGATTGGCCAACATCAGGGTTTCCTTGCGGGTGTGTTCTTACCTATCAACTAGGCAGTCACTGGCAGCAACATTCTGAAGAGGTCACACCAATTTATACTATAGATTTAGTGCCACCTTGGAAAAAGTATATGCTGTGTACATCCTGGCAGATTTGGGAACTCGCAAGAATCTGGCTGTGCGTCCTTGGGGCAAATCTGTGGTTATCTCTTCAGATAGATTAAGGAACAGTAAGGAATAACAGATTAATGTGCCCCTCCAAGTCTTTACTAGGGAGCCATCCGTCTGTGGGGAGCTGGGCAAAAACGCAGGGATCCCTCAGTTTCTGAATTCTCACCATCTGAGGACTGCAGACAATTTTACTCCAAATTCACTCTAAATCAAAGCCCACTCTAATGAATCTGCAGGTACCTGCCAACCAAAATATGTATTTTAGGGGCACCTGGGTGGCTCAGTCAGTTACACATCTGCCTTCAGCTCACGTCATAATCCCAGGGTCCTGGGATGGAGCCCCACATCAGGCTCCCTGCTCAGTGGGGAGCCTGCTTCTCCCTGTCCCACTCCCCCTTCTTGTGTTCCCTCTCTCTATATATCAAATAAATAAATCCTTGTTTATGTAGTTTGTCCATTATGGGTATCAGCTCTGGATTATTAAGGGCTATGGAATGAATGTTTCTGTGCCCCGCCACCCCACCCCCGCCCCATCAAAAAATGCTTATGTTGAAATTCTAACCTCCAAAAGTGATGATATTAGGAAGTCTAGCCTTTGGGAAGTGATTAGGTCTTGAGGGTAAAGGCCACATGAATGAGATCAGTGCTCCTATCCAACACCTCACAGAGCTCCCTTACCCATTCCTCCTTGTGAGGAGGACACTGCGAGAAAGAAGCACGGGCTATATATAGGAAAAGGGCCTATGCCAGAAGGCAACAGGCTGTAACCTTGATTTTGAACTTCCTACCCTCCAGAACTATGAGAAATAAATTTTTGTTGTTTATAAGCTACCCAGTTCGTTGTATTTTATTACTGCAACCCAAAAGACTAGGACATTAAATAAAAATGTCTTCTGAGAAATTGACCCTGCTGGTTAGTTGCTGGCTAACAACATTTCAGGGGAAGAGATCATCTCAAAGTCAAAAGTCACAGATATCGCTAAGGTGAGAGTCCTGTAAATACACATGTAAATATAAATATATATATGCTATAATTATATAGGGAAAATGTGAAAGAACGTAAAGTTCTGGTTTACCTTAATGCTCACTGTTGGTCCGCACAAAGAGGAAGGGGAAGAAGAGTAAATACTCAGTGCCAAATGTAAAAGATACTTTAGGTCACGCACAGGAAATGATTGTTGGTGTCAGTGACCGTGATCGCGACACGAGCAGAAGCATCACATCGAAACTGCATTTCCATGCACGATTTTGTTCCTGGGAACTGCATAGCAGGAAGATAAGGGAACGCTAGCCATTTGGAGGAGCTGTTTTATTGGCTGTTTAGGGTTTTGTCCTAATGTTTCAGGCAGCGCTTCTCAGTCACTGACTGAGCCTTAGTTGCCAAGTTGAGAAGACTAACTATTCCTTGAGTTTCGACCCGGATAAACCTCCAGCAGGCACCTGCTGCCCACTTCACGGTTCACGAGCCCATTCTCGCTCAAACCTCACCAGTTACCAGACCTCCACCAAGACCGTAATCCCTTTTCCCTCCCACCCACAAACCTCCCTGGGGTGGTTAGAAAGTAGCTATTTTTTAATTTCTTCGCTTTATCCAATTTTCCTTTCCTATGTGTTATTATGTATCTTCAACAGAGTTTGCCCTTTCTTGACCTTGCAGTGCGGGGTTCATTGCTTTGTAAAAGGAAAGCACAATCCACATCCGATACCGTATAGTCTCCTTGAGTGCTGCATACAAACATACTGTTCAAATAACTGAACAATAAGTATTTTATTATTTTTAATATTTTATTTATTTATTTGACAGAGATCACAAGTAGGCAGAGAGGCAGGCAGGAGAGAGGGAGGAAGCAGGCTCCCCGCTGAGCAGAGAGCCCAATGCAGGGGCTCAATCCCAGGACCCCAGGATCATGACCTGAGCCGAAGGCAGAGGCTTTAACCCACTGAGCCATCCAGGCGCCCCAACAATAAGTTTTTTAAATGCTTCAGTCATGCACTTAATAAATTGTTACCGGAGTTGAAAAGCGATGTTACTGATATGTAGGAAACTTGGCCGCGTTTTTTCATATGAACAAGGCATGAATGAGTATTTTTCCCATTTAAAATACTAGCACAGGGACGCACGGGTGGCTCAGTCTGTTAAGCGTCTGCCTTTGGCTTGGGTTATGATCCCAGGACCCTGGGATTGAGTCCCATGTTGGGCTCCTTGCTCTGCGGGGAGCCTGCTTCTCCCTCTGCCTGCTGCTCCCCATGCTTGTGCTCTCTCTCTGACAAATAAAATCTTTTTTTTTTTTAAAGATAACTTTTAAAAAGTGGTAGTCTTTTAAAGGACAATTGTACAGAGTTTCTACTGCATTCCAAGCAAATCTCTCATTTGGTTCTTTCTGGAGACTCTGAGGGAGAAAGTTCCAGGCCTTTCTCCTAGCTGCTGGTAGCTGTGGGCAATTCTTGGCCTTCCTTGGCTTGTAGACCTATCACTCCCAATCTCTGGTTTTGACTTCACATGGCCTCCTCCCTGTGTGTGTGTGTGTGTGTGTGTGTGTATCTCTAATGTCCCTCTCCTTTCTTTTATAAGGACACCAGTCACTGGATTTAGGGACCTTCCAAGATCCAGGGTGATCTCAACTTGAGATCCTTAATTACTTCTGCAAAAACACCCTATTTCCAAGTAAGGTCTCATTCACTGGGATGTGGAGTTAGGACTCAGATATATGTTTTTAGGGGACACAGTTCAACCTGCTATCCATGTCAACACAAATAACACATTTTAAATGAAAAATAGCCATATGTCCCGAGTAAAAATTTAGTGATGAGTGATATTGCTGCATATTTTTGTAAATCTTTTTAATATCGGGATTCATGAGCTAGGTGCTCATCTGCCTTTTTACTTTCAATCCATTATTTGTTGTTTCAGTTGAGATACATGATGAATAAAAAGCCTCCACTCAGAGAATCTCAGACCCTAATGGGAGGGTTTCAGAGGCTCCCAGGGGTCTTTGGGGCACATTTTGAGAAGCACTCTCTCAGGTATACACTTTAAAATATATGCAAAGAGGAATTTCTAGGCATATGTATCTATCTCCTGCTTTCCTAGGTAATAACACACTCTTCATGGTTTGTATCACTTTACACATGACTAGCAGTGCTCAAATTGCTGCTCACCAACCTCTGATATTGTTACACTTTAGAAGCAGGTGAGTGGGAGGGGCACCTGAGTGGCTTAGTCCAGTTGGGCATCTGCCTTAAGCTCAGTCCCTGATCCCATCGGGCTCCCTGCTCCCTGGAAAGCCTGCTTCTCTCTCCCTCTGCTGCTCCCCCAGCTTGTTCTCTCTATGTGTGTGTCACACAGAGTGTCTCTGTGTGTAAACAAAATGTCAAAAGAAAAGAAAAGAAAATAGAACCCATGTTTCCTACTTTGAAATTCATTCTTTCTTCCTCTCGAGACGCAAACAATGCTTCTGTTTCTGGCCCAGTTCTCACCAAGGTGCAATCTCCTCCAGATCTTATCTCCTTAGGGGTCCCCTCCCCACTGTGGAGGCTTTGGGCACCACAGGCCACTGGAGGTCCTGCATCTCCCTCCTTACCCACACCCCTTACCCCCACCAGCCTCTTCCTCCACCTCCCTCCCTTCTCTGTCTGCCTCCTACCCACCTCACCCTATTTACTTCTCATAAAGCCCTCTACCACCTTCTGCTGATCATCTTCGAGTGCGTGAGCCTCACCATGATCATTTCTTTAAAAATGGCATGATCCCTAAGATGTGTTCATATGCACAAGAAAATGTATAATCTAAGAAATCAACACGTTTGTTACTATTACCTACAGTTTTTTTTTAAGGCGCTCTAGCACAAACCAGGCTGTGATCATAGGCAAGTTACTCAACTTTTTGGATCCTCAATTTACTCATCACTAAAATAGGTGTCATCATACCTGGCTGCGCAGGACTTGTGTAATACGCTTGGCACGGTGCCTGATAAGGAGCGCTCAAATGACGTTTATTTTTACTTAACAAAAGCTTATTGAGTGCTTACAATACCAAAAAGTAAGGTACTCTCTGCAAGTACTGAAGCCCTGTAATAATGCTGTGGGTAAGGCAGTACTATCTTCATTGCACAGATGCAAACGCTGAAGCAAAGCGGTTGACGTGGTACCTGCAGGCGGCACGCCCCACCTAGACACCCGCGGGACACACCCTTCTCTCTGGCCCCGCCCCGCCCCGCCCCGTTCTGGACGATGGCCCCGCCCCTCGCCTCCGGAGCCGACGGCAGCGGAGCCGACGTCTCGCGACCTTCCACGTACACACTCCAACGCCTCTCCGCCTCTGCGCGGGGAGAGCACATCCGGGTTGCTGGAGCAGGTGCCTCAGGCCCCGCCCCCTTTTCCAGGCGCTCGCCCCACTTCCGGCCACCTCAGGCCTTTTCCGCCGGTGCCGTTCCGGCCTTATCTCCGCTCTGTAGGTCGTTCCCGGCGCCAGGCCTCGGTCCCTGCGCGCCGCTCGCCGGCACCCACCGGCTCGCTCCCCCTTCCGAATCTCTCCGAGGCTCGGAGCGACGCTGCCGTGCGTCTTCGCGGGCCGCCGGGGCTGAGGCCTGCCGCGCGCGGCGAGTCGGCGCCGACCTGACCCCGCGTCTCCCCGCAGCTCCGTTGAGGCCGCCGCCGTCGCCTCGGGATGCCGGGGCCGGGGTCCGCGCAGCGCTGGGCGGCCGCCGCGGGCCGTTGGGGCTGCAGGCTGCTCGCGCTGCTGCTGCTGGTGCCGGGGCCCGGCGGCGCCTCCGAGATCACCTTCGAGCTGCCGGACAATGCCAAGCAGTGCTTCTACGAGGACATCACGCAGGGCACCAAGTGCACCCTCGAGTTCCAGGTACTCCGTGCTCTCGAAGTCCAGGGGCCTCAGCTCGCGGTTCCGGGGTCGGGGCTGCAGCCTGCTTGCTGCCTCCCTCCTGCCGTGGTGGTTCCGTTCTTTGGCTGAGTCAGGAATCACCCCTCGGTAGCCGATGCGGGGCATCGGCCTTTCCTGTTCTAAACCTGGGGCGAGAGCCATTTTAGACCAGATAGGAAGATGCGTGGGTTCCAGAAATGCTTCCTGTAGCTGTGACTTGTCCTTCCATGCTCCGGTGGCCTGCATTTCAACGCCCGTCGAACTTCCCTCCTCGAAAGACTCTCCTTTCTTAAGAAAAAGTTCTTCCTGTTCTGTGGCGCTCGGTGTCCCGTCCCCTGCTCTCCCCGACCCGCACCTCCACTTTCATCAGATTTGAAGGACGGCCAGTAGCTCGTTCCACTGCTTTTCAGTTTTTCCACTGATGCTACTAGGACTTTAGGTGAATTCTGCCCCCTGTCATGGGAAGGGCTCCATGGGAGGCCGGGCGAGCACCTGCCAAAGGTGTCGAACGAAGAGGTGCGATCAGTGAGAGGCCCCTTTTTGTCTTTGGGGTTCTGTAGAAAACGGACTTTAATTCACAGAATGTAGTTTATTAAGCTTGTTACAACAGTCTTTATTTCTGTTTTCCTTGGGAGGCTCACTTAACATGTGAGTAGCTGTTGAGTGGTAGGTGCTGGTGATTACAGAAGTGGTTCAAAAAGCTTGGGTCACTGCCATCAGTCTTGATTCCCTACCCATCCTACCCTTTCCCTCCCCCCCCACCCCGCCCCCATCCTACGTAATTGCCCATTCATCAAGACTCTGCTTTAAAAAAAAAAAAAAAAAAGGGCTCTGCTTTAAGAGCAGAAAATATAAAATGACCTGGTTTTGGGAGCGATGAGGGCTTCCTTTAGGAAGTGATTTTAAGCTCAATTCTAAAGGATTAGTTGTACATACTTTGGGAAGGGGGATGAGGGAGTAGCCTTTGCAAGAGTGACTGGGTATTTGAGGACCATTGAGAGATCCAGTATAGTTGGGAATAAGGAGCCAGAGGAAGGGAGGTCAGGGGCCAGACCATGTGCCTTGCTGGCCTCGTTAAAGATTTTAGTTTTTCCTAAGAGTATGGGAAAGCTCTCAGGGTTGTAAGCAGTGCAGTGCTGTGATGCAGGTGTTTTGGGTAGTTATATGGATATTCACTTGTGCAGGTAGATATTAGAGTGGTGCAGAGTGGCTGTGGAAGACTGATGCGGAGAGTACTAGAGTGGGCCAGGCTTCTAGGATGGGAGCTGTGGGGAAGGAGGAAAGTGAAGGGATTGGAGAGAAGTTAGTAGGTGAAATCAAGAACTTGGTGATGATTTGGCTTTTGTGAGTGAAGGGAGGGAGGCTAAGGATCACCCTCTGGTTTGTTTAACTTCATGGATCAGAGCCAGGGGACGGAAAAGAAGATGGGGGGGGCAGTAAGGAAGTGTGATGTGTTTCAGGTGTCAGCATCAGACACTGTGCTTGGTGCTGAGAATACTACCGCTACTCTTCTGGGCTAAAAAAAATTAGATCTTTTATGTAGCAGGATATAGATACAGTTCTTTTTTACTTACAAAGCTGAGGCTTTGGAAGCTTTAAACGGGGTCACAAAACTTAGCCAGGAGCAGAATCAGTATGCATTCCCAGGTTAAATTCTCATCTCCTTTAATATATACACCACCTCCCAAAGATCAATAAGACTGACCTTGACCTCCGGGAGCTTCCATGGACACATTACAGTCATGCAGTGTTAAAGGCAAGAGCGAAAGTGCACGCTCCTACAGTGCTGGCCAAAGGCAGAGGGATCCTCAAGGGAAAGGTAGCTGAGGGGCTGATGTTTGAGCTGTGTCTAGGAGATACAGAACTTACTCTACAAGATGGCAGAGGGAGAAGGGCATCCTAGGCAGGTAGATTGTGAGACTCAATTCCTGAAATCAGCTTGAGCCCTCACGAAATAGGGTGAGTAACAGTGTTGCTTTGGAACTGTGGGTCCAGTAGCACTAGCGGTCGATCCTACCAGTTTGTCAGCACTGTTTATTGGTAACAGATGGATGATGAAACACTCTTGCAGAAACTGCCCCCCTAAAAGGCTGTGCTGTCGAGACTGGTTACTAGGTAGGAATATCTCGATGTGACCAGCAAAATAGGGGGGAAAAAACCCACCCAGGCCTCCATTTGGGGCTCACTGGTTCTTTGCACACTTGGGTGCTTCCTCATGTGAGAGTCTGTGTCGGGCTTCAGCCCTCACAGAGGGAGGGCAAAGGAACCCACACCTAACTTCCCAACCTCCTTCTGTGAGACAGCTTTTGACTCTGATAGTTTCTGTTTTTCTCCTGTAATAAGCTGTAGATTGGTAAGCATTGCCATTGTGGGTCCTGATTCCTTAACAGACAGGACCTGTTTAACCTGTGGCTGTTCATGTAGGTGTAGAACAGACTGGTTCAGAGACCTTCTGGCCCTCTGCTCTTTCTGGAACACAGAGTGAGGAAGGGTATAAAAGAGGTGCCAAGGCTACCTTGAAGGAGGTGCAGAGGAGTGGTTTGGCATTGTTTGCACTTTTAATTGCGAATGGGGGATGGGGAGGTGGGGAGGTTGCCCCCCCCCACATGTGGGGAGTGGGGAGGCTACTGGCATTCCGGGGGTTGGAAACCAGAGAGCCTGCTCAATGGGCTGCAGTGCCCAGGGCCACCCAGCCCCCTCCCACGAAGAATTATCCAGCCCTAAGGGAGCTGAGGCTGAGAATGAACCCCTGGGTTGGAGGGAGGAGAGATGGGGTTGTGGGAAGGCCTTTTAGGAAGTTGTGCCTTTAGTCCTGTCTAGGCACAGGATTAGGAATGGAAGAGATGGGATGAATTTGAGAGAGGCAGTAATGTCAAGTGATTTCTGTGAGAACTGGACAAGTAGGGACACTTAGTTCGGGATGATTCCCAGTTTCTAATTTCTGTGACCAGACAGATTGTGAAGGGATACTTTTTAAATCTGAAATAAGATTATTTGTTTTAAAGTTTGGTGGAGGAGAAGTGGCATGATGATCAATTCTGGTCCTATTCCATTTGTGTACACATTTGATGATCAAATATAGCGGCCACACGTGAATACTTGGATTTATAAAAAAATGCTTCTGCCTTCAGCTCAGGTCATGATCTCAGGGTCCTGGGATCCGGCTCTCTGCTCAGCAGGGAGCCTGCTTCCCTTCCTCTCTCTCTGCCTACTTGTGATCTCTGTCTGTCAAATAAATAAATAAAATCTTAAAAAAAAAAAAGTCATGATTTCACTTGGAGGAAAGGTTGACATTTGGAGAAGTGGTAAGTGTCCAATTGTTAAGACGCTTTTTATGTCAAAACATTATGTCCCTATGTTAATATATGCCTATTTTTGCAGTTCCCTCAGTACGTAATTATACTTCATACAAGTTATACTACATACTTACTTATACTACATACTTATACTATACTACATAAATACAAATTATACTACATACAATTATACTTCATACAAGATCAAAATGATCTTGTAGTTAGTTCAGTTATCCATCTTATCTCCTACGTGACAAAAGGTCATATTAGCAGCCAGTCCTTCTTTGAAGTGCAGAGTTGGATCACTGTCCTACAAATCTGTCAAGTCAATATTAAGCTAACCAAGAGGGTTCAAGCCTGAAAGTTCAGGCTACCCACCCCCGACCCCATCTCGGGCTGCTTGGGAGCCCTCAAACGCATGTCTCACATCTTTCCCAACTTTGCAACTTGCACCCTTTCTTTCCTATGTACTGTGCCCCTCCCTCTCTATTCCCGCTTATTTCTCCCTCCTATAAGGAGGCCTTTCTCCTCCCTATCCTTTTCTGACTATGCCCATCCCATTACCTCGGGAAAAATCTCCCTCCCCTTCTGTGCAACTCTGGTGGCCTAAAAACTGTAACTGATTAAGCAAAAGCCCTTGGAAACAGTTCCAGAATCCTCTTCAGAACATTTCATTTACCTCCCCCACCCCAGCTTCTTTCCAAACGTGCTTGCTCTAAAATACAAGCTTTCCAGATAAGCAGAAGATTTGTTTGCTTTTGTTTTGTTCTGTTTTGTTTTTGCTTTAATCACAAGTGTACAGACAATATAGTTTAGTCCTTAATGTTTCTTTGGAGAACAAATTTGTAAAATAATGATAAACTCTTAGATACCCCAGAAGTCTATTCAGTTCATAATGTAGTTCAAAACAAAATATGTATCACATTCCATATAACTGACTTATAGAAGCACTTATGAAACAAATCTCTCTGTAATTCGTCAACAAAATGAGTTGAAGTTCCGTAATAGAAACATGCTTGGGGTGTCATGCCAGGGGCGGGTCTGCTTTCCTACTTTACTGAATTACCCGTGTGTGTGCTTGGATGGTGCTGAGAGGACACCACGGGAGAAGATTTGGGGAGGGAGAATATTACATATTACATGACAGTGAGCTTAACGGACAAGAGTCTGACTTTGGAATTCAGGTTCTGCCTCCGCCTTTTGCTAGATGAGCAATCTTGGGTAGGTTGCTTATCTTAACTCCATTTCTCAGCTTGTCAGATGGAGAGCAAGGACCCTCTCTTGTAGGGTCATTGGGAGAATCGAGTGATTCCCTCCCTTAACTAGAACAGTTGCCTGGCTGGTTAGCTAGTTCCCTCTCTCTTGTCATAAGGAAATTTGTTTGGTTTCTATAAAGCTTCAGTTGAACTGACATCTGCCTCCCAAATTCCATCCTCTGCTGGATTGGAAAAAAAGTAAAATTGCCTATGATAGGGAAAATCCTTTGCCGATAGCCTTATTGTCATTTAACAGGAAATCTGGTTACTTTATCAAACTTGTTAGTTGCAGTGATGTCTTCCTTTCCCCCCCCTTCTCTCTATAGGTGATTACTGGCGGTCACTATGATGTAGACTGTCGACTAGAAGATCCTGATGGTAACGTGTTATACAAAGAGATGAAGAAACAGTATGATAGCTTTACCTTCACAGCCTCCAAAAATGGGACATACAAATTTTGTTTCAGTAATGAATTTTCTACTTTCACACACAAAACCGTCTATTTTGATTTTCAAGTTGGAGAAGACCCACCTTTGTTTCCTAGCGAGAACCGAGTCAGTGCTCTTACCCAGGTAAATAAAACGTCAGCAATATAGCTGTGTATTTAAAGAGGGGGAAGCATAAATTAATATGCCTTAACTTACTGACAAACACAGAAGTTTGGGGCTTTTACACAGTCTTTAAGATCTATCTTAGTTCTACAGTAGATTAAGCCTTTCACAGAGAACTTTGGACATTTTTGGTGAAAACCACTGTTAAAGGATGTTAGGAACTTTAAGGTGTAAAGAAAATAAACCTTGAAATAGGAGGATCAATTCAGTGGGAAAAGAAGTTTAGGAAGACTGTACAGTGCTCCCATATTGTGAAGGCGTGGAGGGATGTGATTTCATTAATTGGAAATAAAATGATGCCTTAACTGATGCATAAATATGCCACAGGCAGTGTTATACCAGTGTTTAGTGTCAATTCACGCTGCTATTAGAATAGTGTTTGCTGTAACTTAAAGTAAAATATTAAAGATTAGTGGTAAGTCATCTAACAGAAAATAGTTAAAGGGCACCTGGGTGGCTCAGTTGGTTAAGCAGTTGACTCTTGATTTTGGCTCAGGGTCTCAAGGTCCTGGGATTGAGTCCTGAGTAGGGCTCTGTACTTGGCTGGGGGGTCTGCTTGAGGATTTTCTGTCTCCCTCTGTCCCTTCCATCTCTAAAATAAATCAGTTGATCTTAAAAAAAAAAAAGTTAAGGAAGATAAAGGTAGATTGGATTTTATTTTGAAGAAGAGCTTAAGGAGAGAAAGATAAGGAAAGAAATTGAAAGTCAATGAACAGATGCTGCTCAGGTGATGAGAAGGGCTCTTTAATTTCCAGTTTAAATGTAGTCTGAGCTTAGATTGTATCTAAAAGATACTCAGTTGGGCATCCGGAGGAATTATTTACTATCTACTTGTTAGGACCTTAAACTGGTATTTCATTCTTCCCAGGTTCTAGTTAGTCTGTGGACCAAAGTCATATGGTGATAGAGGCAGTTTTGAATAATGTGTAAGAGCCTTAATTCCTAAACCTATTGTGAGCATTAACGGATGTATTTACATGCTCATGCTTTTAGAATTTTAGCATCCTGTAAAAATGTCACTTTGGTTTTTTTTTTAAAGATTTTTTATTTATTTATTTGACAGAGAGAGCACAAACCGGGGGAGAGGCAGGCAGAGGGAGAAGCAGGCTCCCCACTAAGTAGGGAGCCTGACGTGGGGCTCGATTCCAGGACCCTGGGATCATGACCCAAGCCAAAGGCAGGTGCTTAACGACTGAGCCACCCAGGTGTCCCAGCACTTTGCTTTGTAAAAAGATTTATCTTTGGGGCCCTTGTTTATAATTTAACCTTCATGAATTTTAATTTGTATGGGAAGGTGGCTTGCCCTAAAAGCCTGAATAGATAAATATAAGAAATACATGGTAATAAAGCAGTTGGTATTTTTTTTTAATAGTACAATGAGGAATTACTATTTTTTTTTAAAGATTTTATTTATTTGTTTGACACAGAGAGAGAGAGATCACAAGCAGGCAGAGAGGCAGGCAGAGGGAGAGGGGGAAGCAGACTTCCTGTCGATCGGAGAGCCCGATGTGGGGCTTGATCCCAGGACCCTGAGACTATGACCTGAGCCGAAGGCAGAGGCTTAACCCACTGAGCCACCCAGGTGCCCCAACAATTGGTATTTTTATCCATTTATTCATCTCACATTTTTTATCTTTTTTTAGTCTTAACTTTTCTCCTTTCAAAGAGCTAATAAGTCCCTCATATAGTAGTGATACTTACAAAGCAGCTGTTCACACCTTAGAGTGAAAAAAAATTACCAGCTGGTAAATGCAGAAAAATTATAGAGTTGTTGTAAATTCCTGTTTTTCACCTGTTAAGAAGGCGATAGGTCTGGAGTAGACGGTGATTACCAGTCCCCGCTAAACCACTAGGTGAAAGGCTGAGGGGAGGTTTACAGTGACTGGATCACACTGATACCACCTCAACCTAATGACCAATCCCGGATGGAGAGAGAACTAGGCGTTGTGTGTCTTCTATGTACCTTTGCATTGAGGACGTAGGTAGTGTTGTCTGGGAGGTGTTCCCATCCAGAACATTGTGTCTGAATCCCTTCAAGTCTCTTGCTCCAATACCAGTTTACAGGGAAAACAGGATGGAGGAACGCCATGAGGATACATGGTCAGCAAAATCCAGGAAGTTGGAAATACTGCAGAACGGTGGACCCATTTCTTCCAACAGATAGGAAGGGAAAGAAGCAGGAAGAGAACCTAAAGATTCAAGTAGACTTAAAAGACACATAAACCAAGTGACTGTGTCCAAGTTGTTTGGATTCCAATTTGGAAACAACTCTTTTGAGATACTTGGGGAAATTTGAACATTAACTTTCAATTGAAACATTTTAAAAACTATTTTTGATTATTTTATGGGTGATAATGCCCCTGGGGTTACAGTTTTTAGGGTTGCCTTTCAGAAATGAGTATACAGTGTTAGTGTTAGAGTATCAATGAAATGATAACACACAAGGGATTTGCCTTAATTAGAGCGGGGAGGAAAATAGGTGAGGAATACTTGTTGGTGAAACAAGATTAGCCGTGGGTTCTTTACTGACATGAGGTTTCATTGGACTGTACTCTTCTGAATGTGAACTTGAATATGAACGTTTCTGCTTAGGGTTTCCCTTTTTTCCCTACATTTTCTGTCTCAAAAATTATATGAATCCATACAGTTGGTCCCTTAATTTGTGTGTTTTTCTTTCATCCAGTACTTCTTAACCCTCACTCCATGTCGGGCTTCAGGGAATCCTTAAACATTCTGAATTTGTGTCAGATCCTTACTTCTATGCATACTTCCAGGGTAACCCCGCATATCATTCTGACAGTGCTTGGAAAGTAGAGATGGGTTGGAAGCACATCTGTAGCCCCCTACCACAAATTAGAAGGCATTCGTTTTAGCACATTTTTGCTAATCTTTGATTCCTCGGGGCCTAAACAAGAATAGCAAAGATGTCGGGTATTCTAATAGACACCTGCAATTTGTGGACCACATAATTTCTCGCACTTGTTAGAACCGTTTTAATGGAATATTTTTATAAATGATTTCTTTCATACTTACTTTGGTAGAACTTTATTAAATGTTTGAATTCTTTTCCAGTGTCTATATTCCTTCATTAAAATTAAGGCAGGAAAAAAATATTCCCAGAATCTTTGGAGAGATTCTGTGGATTTATTAGTAAAAGGAGGGAAGAAGCTGTAAAAGTTATAAACACGTTAGGAGACGTGAGTCCAAATAACTTTGTAACGTAGAGGTATTATAGTGACTGAGTTAGCTTAACAATTTTGGGGTCCAAAAGGAGAGACAGGAGCAGAAAGGAACGTTGGAAGGTTGCTAAGATGAACTTCATTTAGTGGAGAATTTTCCAGAATACAGGAAAGTAGTAATCTTCACCTTCCTCCCGGTGCTTCCCACACTCAGTGGTCCTCATCACTGACCTCTGTCATAAAAATGTTTTTCCTTTGTATGGCTGTGCATAATATACGTTCCTTCCATAGTGATGGGGGAAAAAACCTCATTTTAAAAATTCTTAATATATGGTTTGTGATATAGAATAAGTATAATTTAATTGTATAATTATATAATTGTATATATATTATATAATATTAAATAATATATACTAATATTATATAACATAGATAGTTAATATATGTTATATAAAATATGTAATTACATGATAAAACATGTAAAAATAATAGTGTGGGTATTTCATCACTAGAATTAAGTTTTCAGCAGTAGCAGAATACTAAACTCTGCCGTATAAAAGAAAGTTTAGACATTCAACCCTTCTCAAAGCAGATCGTGTGACGAACGTGTAGAGAGAGGTGAGGTTCCGTCAGGTGACCGATGACATGGTGAAGCTGGAACTTCTTCCCATCAAGAACGGTCCTATAGGTTCCATTGACTGGCAGGAGGAAGGAGACATATTTAGCAAATGGGTAAATTAAAAAACGAAAGACTTTGATGCTCTGATGCTCCGATCACTCTCAGACTCAACTGCTTTTAAAATCGTTAACTTTGACTGATTCAGTCTATTTTTGTGTCATATTTGGTTTATTTTTGTAGACATTTGGGTTTTGATTTGTCTTCTTCTTGCTCATCAAATTTACTGACCTGCCATTCTCGTCCTCCTAAGTCTTCCTCATGGAGGAACCTGAACTTGAAATTCTGTCACCACCAACTGTAACTGTTAAGTGTTCCTGCCACTGTTAGCTCAGCATTCCATCTAGCACCTGAGCGCTGCTACAGCTGTGACTTTCCCAGGTGGCGCAAGCTGTGTCTCCCTGAATCTCCGGCCTCAGGAGTTGACCTCGGGGGGCGTGGCCAGGAGGGCGGCATGGCCAGCATCACTGGCCTGCACGAGTGAGCGAGCCAGAGCCACTTCAGTAGTGGGCTAATCAAAGGAGGAACGGAGATGAGATCGAAAGATGAGTTACACATACTAACTGGAAATCTTTCTCTTTAGATGGAATCTGCCTGTGTCTCCATTCACGAAGCTCTAAAGTCTGTCATCGACTATCAGACTCACTTCCGTTTGAGAGAAGCTCAAGGCCGAAGCCGAGCAGAAGACCTAAATACCAGAGTGGCCTACTGGTCCGTAGGAGAAGCCCTCATTCTCCTGGTGGTCAGCATAGGGCAGGTGTTTCTCCTGAAAAGCTTTTTCTCCGATAAAAGAACCACCACAACTCGAGTCGGATCCTAACTACGGTTTGAGAGTTGACACACTATTGCCACCATAATATTGCTGTCCTCTAATTAATTGTAGGTACCGAAGAACTTAATATTGGCAACATTTTTAAACCTTCCTCATACACTTGTTGGGTGGGGATGTACCATGCATATCCCCAAACTGTGGAAAGGACACCTTTTTTTTATTTGTAAAGGTAGAAAAACTTTGGAACTTATTTTGGGCTCCCCACGTTAAATAGTCAGCACCAGTGATCTTTTCTTGGTTGTTTCTATCTACTCTTCGCACACTAAACTTTGGTATTTTGATTCCTTTTAGCCATTTAAAAGTACTTTTCTTATAGGTAGTGGATATTTTAAAAACCTTCAATTTAACGTCTTGTGTGTTGTGGAGGAAGAAAATTACCTTTTAATTGTTTATAGTAAAGTTTTGTTTTTCAGAAAACCAAACGTGATTGACTGTAGCCCAGGCCCTATTCTGCACTGTTTAATTTGGGGGTGGGGGGAGCCACCGTGGAAATGTTAGTTAATATTGATATAATTTTAAATTGATGCATCATGGTATAATTTATTTCTTGCTAGTTTGGGAAATGTCAGATTTTTGGTTTTTGTGTTTATTCTATGACTTATAAGCAGATACGTTCTTTTTTTCATGAAGACATTCTTACCACAGGGAAAATAGTATGTTTCAATAGTGTAATAGTTTATACAGGCCTTAAAAATTAGACTGTTAAACAGGTAGAGTAATTACAGAAAAACATAAGGTTCTATTGTGGGAGGCAAATGAAATGAGAAAAGTTTTAGCGAGTTATCGGCACATAATACATTTTCAGTGCTTTTACAGAGACAGAGGTGGTCTGTTTCATTTTAACATTTTGATTGGCTGGTTCGGGCCCTAATGTGGTTTCAATGTCTGAGTCATTCCTGGCTTAAATTAACAGTTGTAATATTTGTATTGTAAAAGTGCCATATATTTTCTCCTCATGGGTGTGATGCACTGAGAAGTCAGTTTCTTTGTTTTTTTTTTTCTTCCTTTCTTGTTTTGGTTTGGTTTGGTTTGGTTTTTGGTTTTTGTCTTGCACATGTAATTTGTACAATCTCTGGTTAGCCACCCCAAGATGATTTAAAACTTTAGAATGCTGTGTGTTTCTTATTTGATAATCTTCATCAATTGTACTGCATTTAATGAATATTAAACAGTGCATATTCTGTACACTATAGGGTTTAGACTGTTTGTATTTTATAACTTGTGTAGACTGAGCTGATCGAAATAAGATTTGTTTAGGTATTCCAGAAGAGAATACGAGACAAATGCGAAACTATGGGTGTTTAAAGCATTTCTGCTGTTAAAAAAAAAATGCAGCTGCTTTTTACCCTGCCTCCCTCCCCCACGCAAGACTGTGGAGTGCTGAACAAGGCTGTCCTATTGTAGAGACTCTGATAAGTGACACAAAGCTAGCATACTGATTGAATAGCAGTTCGAGTCACTTATCACTGCGGACTAGAAATTAATTCCTAATGCTAAGCTGTCTTTAACGGTCTTCGAAAAGCATGTATGCTTCTGCATGTAAGAGCAAAACGAATTCACAGTTGTCATGCTTGCTAACTTCAGATGCCCGCTGTATAGCAAGGGAAGAACCCGTTTTCAACCCTTGAATTCTAAAAATTTCTAAGACCAAATAGCAACTCCTTAAACTGTGTATCAGCAACTGAAGTCTAAGATTTTGTAGATTTATCTGTTTGGGTTCTTGCAGTAGATTTGTCCTGCAGCTTTGTAAGTGTCCCTCTAGATAGATTTGCACATTTTCAGCACTAGCTTTAATGTGACTGATAAGCATGGGCGTATGTCCAGTGTCCTTCTCTCTAATTGCCTGTCTGCTCTGTCGCCTTCAGACACTTAACACCATAACGAAGCAGAGCCGGGTACCATCAGTGCCCGGAGTTAGCAAAAGTAATGCAGAAATTTGATCTGTGCCAATCAAAACCTCATCATACTGGACTACTACCATAAATAACTTCTGATGACACTCTTGAGACCTGTTAAAATTTCTGAAATCGCCCTTGTCACCTGCTGTAGAAGATAGTACAGGCTTAGTCTCTTCTGTATATAACTGGTTCAAGTTTGATGGCTGTGTGTACTGAACCGGATGTGTATAGATAAAATTAGAAAATACATCTCTATCCAGACCTAAATGTCAAGACCTTTTTTCTTTCTTCCTCCTACTATATAATTTGTAGCTCATCTTTTTTCTTTAATCCTTTCATAACTTGTTGGAACAGTTTGAGTTTCCCAAATATTTATGTTTAGACAGATGGCTCAGAATATATATTTAACATCACTAGCTGTATATATTTTTTAAAGTAAAATAAATAATGGAAAGGGACATGATACACAAGTTTATTACTAAAGTTCCAACTGTGTTAAGATATTACTTTACTAATAATCTAAACATTCTTTTTTCTATTGAAGAAACAAATGGTTTGTGGTTCACAGCTTTCATCCTGACTGATCTGATAATCGACTTTGAAAATACAGTGAACTGAAAAGCAGTTTCATCTTTGAAAGATTTCATTTAAATCTCTGTACATCCATTTTTGCTTCAGTTTGTAAATGTGTAACATTTGTAGTTAAATAGGACAAACAGACCCTATGACTATTGTTTTAAAAAATTAAGCAAGTTAATATATAAATAATTCAAAAGGGGTTTTCATTTACTTTTTTTTTTTTTTTTAGATCTTATTTATTTATTTGACGGACAGAGATCACAAGTAGGCAGAGAGGCAGGCAGAGAGAGATGGAGAAGCAGGCTCCCAGCCGAGCAGAGAGTCCGATGCGGGGCTCGATCCCATGACCCTGGGACCATGACCTAAGCCAAAGGCAGAGGCTTTAACCCACTGAGCCACCCAGGCGCCCCTTCATTTACTTTTGAAAAGAAAAATTTTTCTATAAACAGATGTTGGTTCTCTGTGATTGCACCAATCAATTCTAGTAGAATAAAAAAAAAAATCTTTCAACAAACTGACTTCACTTGATTTGTCTTTTTAAAGCTCCTTACAAACTTGCAGCTTGGGCTATAGTTTGTAGCGAGAGTGATTTTTTTTTTTTTTAATTAGGCTTCACACCCAGTGTGGAGGCCAGCTCAGGGCTCCATCTCACAACCCTGAGATCATAACCTGAGCTGAAATCAAGAGACAGATGCTCAACTGACTGAGCCACCTAGGCACCCAAGATTTTAATTCGGTATTTCATTTAAACATCTCAGAGGCTGGCCAAGAAAGAAAGATAAAGAAGAATACCACCTCTAAACTACCTCCTTTTTAGCCTTTGTGTATTTCTTACTGAAAGTTTGGGTGAAAAGGAGTTAAACCCTCAGTTCCCTAAAAAGCTCTTCATTTGTTTTAAGTAAATTAACTGCAGTTGTTCAATACCAAGTTTTCTCAAGTTTTTTTCTTCCCCTTCATAATGCGGTCATAGGAGACGTTCTGGTTCCTGGGCAAAATTCAACAAAAGTAGCAGAAAAGGAACAGTAAACCTAGGTTAATATTTATTGAACGCATACGCTGTGTCAGGTGCTATGCTAAGTATTTTTACTTTCAGCGACACATTTCATCTTGGCGATAATCCCGTGAATTAAGGATATTCTTCCCATTTCACAGATGAGGAGATGGAGGCAACAATAGGTTAAGGAGCCTTCCTGTATCTCAGTCATGAGCATCAGTGGTGTGACCCATGGCAGTCCGGCTCCAGAGCCCTCTCCAGCCACTCTGGCACTGCCTTCCACACCCCAACTAGGGGTAGATCTCAAAAGGTTTTGCTGGCTTGATTTCAGTATAGCTCAACAACGGGTCAGGGCTTTTTAGCTTTGGAGTCACAGCCAAGTTCAAATCATGGTTGTGTGACCTCACAACAAAGGATTTTATGAACTCCATGTATTTCTGTTTCTTCATCTATTGCTAAGGTAATTTCTACTATAATGGGAGGTGTTTGTGAAACACTTAGCATCAGTGCCTATCACATAGAAGTACTTAATAAATAGCTCTATTTTTCTCATTGGTCCAGTTCTAGTCTCTTGATCTTTAGTTTCTAAAGTTCTCACTATAGCCTCTGTTCTGTGGCTCTTAAATTATATGTAACACAAGTGTGAAAGTGTTTATCTACCATGTACTTCATAGTCTGCTAGAAGTTTCAAAAATGAGTAAGACAGACCAACAGGAGCTTAACTTAGTTGAGGGAGACAGGATAGCTCTATGGGCAATTAATGTTATATAAGTAGTGAACCGACTTGGAGCCTTAAGACGTTCAAGGATGCTCAAAGTGAAAGAGAACATAATGGATCTAAAGACTTACTGCCCAAGAAGTTTAACTCTGTCTCCCCACAGGGGAAGCCCATGGTTGTCTAACTAGGCTAGTGATTACATGGATTAATCTCTAATTCAGGGATATGGACTATTAGCCAGTCTCCGTTGCAACGTATTGAAAACACATGTTAACTTTGTTAATAATAAACGTGATGTTTGATCTAACTTCTCTGTCATGGTTGCTTCCAAATTTGGGGAGGAAATACAAGGATGTTATCCCTAAACCACCAAATGCACTGTTTTTCAGTCCATATCCATTTTATCCATAATACATTAGAAGTGATCATATTACTTGCTGGAGTCAGTATAGACGAGAAATAACACTGGTCTGGTACAATCTCTTAGCTCTGGTAACTACTAGTGATTACTACTTTAATAAAGAAAAGGTAACACAAGAATTTGAGAATCAATGGTTCAAAGAGTAAAATCCACTCAATCCACGTCACTTGGGTGTATTTCGGTTACTTTTATAGATACGTGTATATATATATTTTAAGGAGTTGGTATTATATTGCCTGAATAAGATTTTCAACTTAAAATTGTAAAATCTGACAGAATACAGAAGTCGTTAAATACGTATAATTTAAAGAGAAATAATGTAAAGCATACATTCATATAACCAGTGCTCAGGTTAAATGCGGCATTGCCAGCACTGTAGTCAGCTTCTGTGTGTCCTGAACTGACCACGTCCTTGACCTTCCCCACTAGGCATAACTAATGTTCTGATGGTAATGAAAATTGTTTTCTTGTTTTTCTTTTTATTCTTACCAGTTTTGTGTAGTAGTTCTTCTCAAGCCACTTTTCTTTTTTTAAGATTTTATTTATTTATTTGACAGAGAGAGCACAAGTAGGCAGAGAGGCAGGCAGAAGGAAAGGGAGAAGCAGACTCCTCGCTGAGCAGAGAGCCCGATGCAGGGCTCGACCCCAGGACCCTGAGATCATGACCTGAGCTGAAGGCAGACACCTAATGACTGAACTGCCCGGATGCCTGGTGTAGGGTCTCTTGAGAATAATACATCCAAGAGTAGAACTGTTTGCATATGGAGTATGTGTATCTTCATCTCTACCAGGTCATATCTCACTTTTCCAAAGCAATTGTAGCCATCAGTGCTTTGACCAGCGGCAGGGGAAGGCTCTACATTTGGTATTGTCAGACTTGAAGACTTTCAAACATCTCCTGGGCGTGTGATACTGTAAAGGCTACATCTAAGAATTTGAGAAATAATAGGGCAAAGACTACAATCCACCCGTAATCCCACCAACCATTTTAATGTATATTGGTTACCTTTTTAGATAAATGTGTATGTTTTTAAAGAAACTGGTATTCTACTTCACGTTGCATAATTTGCATTTCCATGAGGTTCATTTGTTTTCTTCTCACAGCTTTGCTCACATAATTTGCATTTCCATGAGGTTCATTTGTTTTCTTCTCACAGCTTTGCTCACCGTTTGGATTTCCTCTTTTGTCAAGTCCCAGTTGAAATCATTGGCCCATTTTTTAAAAAGGGATTGTTTTGACTTTTTCTGGTTTACAGGATCCCCTTATAAATTCAGGAGGCTAATCCTTTGGTTATAAATGTTTCAAATATTTTCTCACAGTCTGTTCATCTTTCTGCACCTAATGGAATGTATCAGCTTTTGTTTTTTTATTGTTCTTGGTTTTGTGTCTTGTTGAAGACATACTTCTCCATCCTGGAGTCACAAATATCTTCTTTTGTACCATTTCTAAACTAAGTATAATTTTGTTTTTTACTTGAATCAAGTTTTGCATATAGGCTAAGATATATAACCTTATTCTCATTTTTTTCTTCATTACTTGCTCATCTTTCTCTGTTTTGATTTGCCGTACCAGTTCTGTCATCAATAAATGCCTGTATTTACCGGAGTCTCTTTCTGGGCTCTTCATTCTGTTCCATCAGTCAGTCTGTCCGTACATCAGTAACATATTACCTTAATTACTAAAGACTTTAAAATTCCTGATGTCTGGTAAAACAAGTCTTTCCACCTTTTTTCTTCGAGATTTTGGCTGTCACCTCTCCTTGGCATTTTTGTACAAAGTTTGGAATTAGCCCAAGTTTCAACTAAACAAAATAATCTGTCACTTGTCACCAATATTTAGCTCAGATTTTCAGCTTCCTAATATATATTTTAAACTAGAATTCCTGGGGCACCTGGGTGGCTCAGTGGGTTAAAGCCTCTGCCTTCGGCTCAGGTCATGATCCCAGGAGAGCCCCACATCGGGCTCTCTGCTCAGCAGGGAGCCTGCTTCCTCCTTTCTCTGTCTGCTTGTGATGTCTGTCTGTCAAATAAATAAATAAAATCTTGAAAAAAAAAGCCAACTAGGATTCCTTTTAAATGCGACTTTAGCTGTATGTTCATTTTCTGTGCTCTGTGACCAGTGACCACAAACTTGCCCATCCCCAGTAGCATACTTCTGTTGTCTCCTAGTGTCTCTGGGTCAAGAGCCTGCACACAGCTTAGCTGGGTCCTGTGTTTAGGGGTTCACAAGAATGCCACAGGGAATCACCTGGCCTGCATTCTCAGCTGGAACTTGGGGTCCTCTTCTACATGCATCAGGTCGCTAACAAAATTCAGTTCCCTGCAGCCCTCCACCACTAGAGGTTGCCTCTCCATACAAGTGGATCTGGACTTGACAGCATGCTGCTTCCTGGCCAGCTGGAGAGACACTGCTTTGAGTCTCTTTCAGAAAAGGCCAGTCAGGATTCACCTGATGAGGTCACAACCACCCAGAAGGCGCTCCCTTTTGACTCAGAGCCAACAAAATAGGGACATTACCGGCATCTCCAAAATCTTTTCACCTTTGCCCAATCTGTTGGTAAGAAGAAAGTTGGTGGGTTCTCCCCTCACAAGGGTATGACTATGGGGTTGGGGAGGAAGTGCAGAGGCTGTCTTGGAATTCTGCCTATCACAGACTCCATTCTACACATCTGGTTATCTGTTTTTTAATTACTCATTAATTTCAAAGAATTTTCTGATTTCATTTTTATTTGTATTTGACCCACAGATACTATTTGGAACTAGAGGTCTCAATTTCTGGACATAGCAAGCTAAGTGATAAATGCATTGTTTAATAACAGTAACATTAACATTGTTTAATAACGATATATATTCTCTGCGTGATCAATTCTTTTGACATTTGTTGACAATTGCCTTATAACTCCATTTACCTCCCTCTCAATTTATATGTTGTCATATATTTTGTATCTCTTTAAATATGTCATTAAGGTTGTTTTGTATAGTCAGTATTCATTTAGGTTTACCCATATATTTGCCATCTTTTTTGCTCTCTGTTTCTTGCTATGTCTTTGAGCTACCGTCTGGAACAATTTAGTGTAGTTTGGCTCGTGGCAGATTCACTTGAATTTTTTTTTTAAATGTCTTTATTCCCCCCCCCCCTTCAAAGATTTTATCTATTTGAGAGAGAGAAAGCACGAGGGTGAGGGGCAGAGAGAGAAGCAGACTCCCCGCTGAGCAGGGAACCCAATGTGGGGCTCGATCCCAGGACTCTGGGATCATGACTTGAGCAGAAGGCAGACACTGAACCGACTGAGCCACTCAGGCGCCCATTTTCCCTTCACTCTTAAAGGGAATTTTTTTTCTGGGCCTGGAATTCTCTTGGGGGTGAAGATCTTGAAGTTATCTTCCCATTGCCTCTGGCTTCTGTATCATAGCTATGAAGAAGTTAAGTATTAGTCTCTTTTTCCTTCGAAACTATCGGAATCTTTTTCCTCTGGCTGCTTTTAAGGTTTTTTCTTTGTATTTACTTTTCTACAGTTTTAGAAACTGTGAGGATTTCATTGTATTTTTCCACTTGGATTTTGTTTGGCATCTTGCTATGTAGATTGATACATCAGTTCTGGGAAGTTCTCAACTACAATCTTTAAATATCGCTTCTGCCCACTATTTTCTCTCCTTGACTTTTGGGGCTCCAAGTAAACACATGTTAGATGTTCTTTGGTGTGTTTCCTATAGCCTCGTTTTTCTAGATGTTCTACATTTATTTTCTCTGTGTCCTACATGGTTTATTTTGCTGTGGCTATAAATCATGAATTCACTTTTCAGCTATTTTTTTAAATTTTTTTAAAATTTATTTATTTGTCAGAGAGAGAGGGAGAGAGAACGAGCGCGCACAGGCGGACAGAGTGGCAGGCAGAGGCAGAGGGAGAAGGAGGCTCCCTGCCGAGCAAGGAGCCCGATATGGGACTCGATCCCAGGACGCTGGGATCATGACCTGAGCCGAAGGCAGCTGCTTAACCAACTGAGCCACCCAGGCGTCCCACTTTTCAGCTATTTTTAATTGGCCATTAGTCTCATTAAATTTCATAATTTGTTTTTATATTGTTTAATTCTGTGTCTGTGTTTTGGTTTTGGTTAGGTTCTTTTTCTTATCTGCTCTGTTACATTTTATGGCCTCCAGTTCCTTGCTGCATTTTATTTTATTTATTTTTTTAAAGATTTTATTTATTTATTTGACAGAGATCACAAGTAGGCAGAGAGGAGGAAGAGAGAGAGGAGGAAGCAGGCTCCCTGCTGAGCAGAGAGCCCGATGTAGGGCTCGATCCCAGGACCCTGAGATCACGACCCGAGCCGAAGGCAGAGGCTCAACCCACTAAGCCACCCAGGCGCCCCCTGTGCTGCATTTTAAAGTGAGGATTTTATTTCCATACACTCTCCTTTGTGTCTGATAATTCCAATATCTACAGCCCGCTGTGGTTGTTTCTGCTGTCTCTAGTTCATGCCACTGGTCTTCAGTGCTGTCTTGGCATTGTCTTATTGCTTGGAAACCCTGAGGGGGGCGGGGGAATAATTTGAGACATGGGGTGATTTCATCTTCCTTGAGAGGTTTTTGTTTCTCTCTGCCAAGTGCCTAAGGTCATTAGCAGTCTGGAACCTCAGGCTTTAGACTCTGTGTTCCCCTCCAGATGATCCACTACACTGCACTCTGTACCCTCACTCCAGGTTACAACCCTTGGGCTTTGGGTGGAGACCAAAGCCAACCATTCCCTTTCCGCTCTAATTGTTGATGAAAATACACCTCTGCCTCTACACTAATTCCTTTAGACAGGGGCAAAAGAGCTCTGGCACAATTTCCTGAACTCTAATCCTCTTCCTTAATTTGACCTGGTAAATCCTATCTTGTATGTCTTCAAGCAGATGCTTACTGTTTCCTCATGTTTCATCTTCAGTGAGAACACTGGTCCAAATGACCTCTTTTCTCATTACCACCTCCAGAAATCCAAGATTACACCTGCTTTTAAATAAGACATGTAACCTCTGTTCGTTGATTCTCCACCGCACCCTTGGGTGACTCAAGGAAGGAATTCCAGGTGACCCCCACCCCAGATGCTATATACCCATTTATCAGTGAGTGACTCATTTCATTCATTCAACAACTATCTCTTCAGTGCCAAGTATGTTCTGTGCTTTACCCCTAGAAATAGGGATTTGGGGTAGACAAGAACTTACTGTTTTGTTCCAGAAGACGGACAGGTCAGTTTTCATGTGAAAGTTTAGTTTAACATGGGGTAAACCCCTTAAAATGATTTACAAGATTTTATGTACATCTTTAGTCTTCTGGAGAGTTTGTGGTTTTCATCACATTCTTGAAGGAGTCTATGACTCAAATAGTTTTAAAGAATCACTGCTCTGTATGATATTAGAGTAATTTTAGCTTTTTTATATTAATAAAAAGGTTTAGGGATGCCTGGGTGGCTCAGTGGGTTAAAGCCTCTGCCTTTGGCTTGGGTCATGGTCCCAGGGTCCTGGGATCGAGTCCCGAATCAGGCTTTCTGCTCAGCAGGGAGCCTGCTTCCTCTTCTCTCTCTGCCTGCCTCTCTGCCTACTTGTGATCTCTGTCTGTCAAATAAATAAATAAATCTTTTAAAAAAATAAATAAAAAATAAAAAAGGTTTAGAGTCTAAGCCCAATTTGTTATTTATTCTGCATTGCAAGAATTGGAGGGTTGGGTGTTAATTAGCTTAAGAATAAAACTCCCTACCATTCAGTAGATGCTTGACGAAATATCTACTGTAGGATAGGCAATGGGGGTCCTGGCATAAATATGATAGTTTCTCTGGACACAGACCCTAAACTGAAAATTAGAATATCTTACCTGAAAGTAGTAGTTCTCAAAATGGAGATGATATAAGAATCAACTAGTCTACTTGTAAAATACTGACCTTTCTTGGGTTCCTTCCCCTGACCCTGAGACTTTGATTCATTAGTTCTAGAATGAGTCTTGGAATCCCCCACCCCCCGCAAGGATTCTGATGAAGTGTTGTTATACCACATTCTGAGAAGTATGGTGAACTCTTTTGTAATACTACGTGACTGCTCCTCTGTATTCTACATTCAGGTGATCTAATTTATTTTCTCCTCTGAACAGTGCTTTTCCCCCCATGGTACCAGCTAAGAAACCAAAACAGAACAGTTGAGTCGACTTGCCCACAGTCACACGGTTAGCGCTAGAACCAGGGTTCAAGGGCAGAAAGCTACAGGGGCAGGCTGGTGTCTCCCCTGTGTGTATGTAGGTAGCTTCCCAGCCATGCAGAGATATGGGAAGAGCTTATCCTGACCCTCAGTGGCTCTCGTTTCCAGGGTCTCCCTGTTAAATTTATGGTTAGTCCGCTGGTCTACTGCTCACCTCAGGCGAGACCACAACTTAAGGTTGGCAGAGCTGTGGGCTTTCCCCATTCATTTCCTCCCCAAGTTTGCAGTTTTTATTGCCAGCACCATTAGGAATGGACTTTTTGCCATCCATTGCAAATCAAGTTAGCTCTCTCCAGCAGTGGAGCTCCTGGCCCAGTGTGGCCCCAACCCAGGTGGGGAGTCTGTGGGGTTCGGGAGATCAGAAAAGCTTCTGGAAAGAATGCAACAGACTCCCACTACTCCTGCCCACAATTTGCAGAATTTTGAAAAGTGAATAAATGATTCTCAGTTTGTTGTTTACCTTTGGTCAATTTCCAGAGTCCTCAAATGATTGCTTGAACAATTTTTTCCAGTTTACTTTTTATTTGGCGCGGCGGGCAGTGAGGGCAGTGAGATTTGACATATTCCCTCTATCATCACTAGAATCCCAGCTGTCCATTTTATCAGGTCTGGGATTTGATTTTAGCCCACCTACCATCTAATAAATTATCTCATAAATTAGTAATTAGGTGCTGTTTAATGGGTGCTGTCAGAAAACACAAGACTCCGGCATAGAAACAAAGGACTTGGTTACCCATGGCACAGCAACAAGTGTAACCATCAGCATATTTGCAGTGATTCTTCTTGGTCACACGTCCCATGAGGGTGACATGAAGAGGCTTAGGTAGGTGCTACACACGCAGTGGGTTTGGGTCATGTCTGAAGAACATGGAACTTGAGGAACCCACCACTTTTAAAGCAAGCAGTAAGCAAGCCTGTTCTTTGTCCTGGAGGGAGACATCCCCTCATGTCTCAAGGTTGCTCACTATAAACACCAGCCTGGGAAATGGCTCAGTTAAGGAGTAGTCAGGGTCTTGCGTTCTTGATGAACCCAGCAAGACACACAGGAACATGAGAGGCAGAGGCACATGATAACTGTCTCTCCCAGCTAATTTTACCTAGTTTATTGGAATGAAGTTGTTAATAATATCTTTCATCTTTTAAATTTCTTACAATTTGTACTGTAGCAGTGCTTCCTTTTTACTTCTAGTATGATTTGTGTCTTTCTGTCCCTTTTGTTTCCTGAGTAGTTTTACCAGTACTTACTAATTCTATTAGTCTCTTCCAAGAACCATCTTTTACTCTTGTTGATCCTCAGTTACTTTTTCCTACTTCTTTACCTTCTGGTCTTATTTTCATTATTTACATTTTTTTTTCTCTCTTTGAATTTAATTTCCTGTCCCCTCCACCCCCAGTTTCTTGTTATGGATATTTAGAAAGTTGATTCTCTGGCTTTGTTTTTCTTTTTCTTTTCTTTCTTTCTTTCTCTTTTTTTTTTTATTGGCTTTGTTTTCTAATACATACTTTTAAGATTAGAAATTCCCCTCTAGGGGCACCTGGGTGGCTCAGTAGGTTGGGGCCTTTGCCTTCGGCTTGGGTCATGATCCCAGGGTCCTGGGATCAAGCCCCATGTGGGGCCCTCTGCTCATCAGGGAGCCTGCTTCCCCCTCACTCTCTGCCTGCCTCTCTCTCTACTTGTGCACGCGCTCTCTGTCAAATAAACAAATTCTTAAAAAAAAAATTCCCCTCTAGTTATATTTTTAGCTATATCCCACAAGGTTTAGTATATGGTATTTTTAGTAATACCTAGACCAAAATCTGTATTTCAGTTTTTTAATTTGTTTTGATTTTTCTTTGTTGAGATGTGCTCTGTGGCCAAAAATATGGTCTAGTTTTGTTACTGTCTGATTTTGTTAATGTCCCCTGTGTACTTGAATATGTATCCTAAAATTGTATTGGGTGCCATAATCTATGTATGTCAGTCAGGTCAAGTTCATTAATCATGTTCAAGTCATTTCCATCCTTACCTAGTTATGTGTGAGTATGCATACGTTAGATAGCCAGGAAAATGGTGGAGTAAGCTAAAGAGGTTAGAGGTTCAAGATCTTGAAAAACAGCATTTAATGCCAAACATTTCAGGGGTGTGAAGCCACAAGAAAAACATTTTACATGTGGGGAGGAGGTATCTCCTCTGATTTAATTAGCACTCCTCAACTTTGCTTATATCATTCATTCATTCATCATTACCAATGAATGGATCTTGAGTTGCATTGCTTGTTCTTACGTCTTTTGTCTTTCTTTTGGACTAGACTGCAAAATCTCCGTGAAGACTGGAACCACGGGTCTTCTTGATGCTATATCCCTCCTGTCAGTTACAGAGATACCAGATATTTGTGGCATAAATGACTGGTGCATTTTCTTGAAATGTAACTTGATAATTAGAGGAGAAAACCAATTAAACTCATAGCCAATTTAACACATTTTCTTAGTATATCACATGAATATTTACGAAGAACAATGCAAATTTGGATCAATTTAAAATATAGAATGGAACACTTCAAGTAAATTTGCCCTTGACACTGGTGACTCAGGGTTGATTTATGCATGCCATGTGGTGGTGAATGGGAAAATGTTTCTCAAACTTGTCATTAATGGTATTTCAGTGAAAAAACTGAAAAGCACTGATTTGAAGGGTTGTCAGGTGAAGTACAAGCAGAGGAAATTTTGGCAGGGAGTAGGGATTTCCTCAGTATTAAAAAATGGAGGTAGAGAGGATTGGTGAACTGGGTTGATAGGGTACGAGTAGGATTGGGGTCTTGAGATAGGGTAGAATTAGATATTTGGCTTTATAAAGCTTTTTATGATTTTTTAAAAAGATTTTATTTATTTGACAGACAGAGATCACAAGTAGGCAGAGAGGCAGGCAGAGAGAGAGGAAGCAGGCTCCCTGCTGAGCAGAGAGCCCGATGCGGGGCTCGATCCCAGGACTCTGGGATCATGACCTGAGCCGAAGGCAGAGGCTTAACCCACTGAGCCACCCAGGCGCCCCATTTTTTATGATTTTTTATTGCATTTTTGTTCTCCGTTCATATTCAGCGGAATTCGATTCTGTTTCGTTTGGGTGGAAGAAACCCTAGAGAGGAAACTGGCTTTTTCGCAGGGGTTGATGCGCCGCGCATCCGGCCCAGGGATGTGGCCGACGACATCACTAGTCAGTGAAGGGGCCCCAAAGGGAAAGGAGAAGCCAGGGGCAGCCTTGAGGACCCGGAAAGCGGCAGGACCTCGGGAAGGTTTGGGTAAGCCTGGGGATTCTTTCCTTCAGAGTTTAGGGACTCCTGTCCGGGATGCGCGAAGGCAGCAGCTGCAGCCCTCATCCCAACACCCAGATCTGTACGGAGCAGACACACTGGCATCGACCGCACACAGGCCTCCGAGCCAGGACGCCCAGGGACATTAAAAAGCAACAGCAACAGCGCATGGAGCGTGCCTGTTGGCCTCGGGGACAGTGCCCCCCACGCGACTGCCGTTGCTCCACCACTTCCGGCCCTCTCGTCCCTCCACGCAGAGACCCAGGAGGGTTCTTGGGCAAGGGTGCCGCTGGGCCACGCTCTGCGGGCTCGCGTCCTGGCGCCGACCCGCAAGGACGCGCCAGGCGGACACCGGCACCCCGCCCACCCGGCGGCGCGCGGGGGTGGTGGGCCTGGACACGCGAGGGGCGGGGCCTGCGCGCCGGACCTGGGCACAGCTCCTTCCCCGCGGCGCGCGGGGGCGGTGGGCGTGGTCGCGCGAGGGGCGGGGCCTGCGCGCGAACCCGCCCGCCCTCAGTCCCGGCGGCGCCCGGGAAGTAGCCGCAGGCAGCTTCTCCGGTGGGGAGAGGAAGACTAGGGAGTCGCGGGGCGCGGTGGTGGCCGCCGCTGTGCAGGCGAGTAGTGGGCGCCGGGGGCGGGAGCGGCGGCGGGGCTTGGGGCCGGCGGGCGCTTTCCTCCCTCTGCGGTGAGAGTCCGCGCAGCCTTCTGCTTTGCTTCCAGTTTCCTTCTGACCAGAACACCTATTTCTGGGGGAAAAAACCTCAGAACAGAAGCAGGCGGCCGAGAAGTCCTGCGCGAGCCTCAGCCGGACCCGCGGAACCCACGCTGAAACTTTGGGTTTGGGCTTTTTGTTTGGCCGGCGTCTTGGCCAGAAGCGGGTTTGGATAAGAGCACTTTGGACCGGCAGCTGTGAGCCGGTTGTCAGGCCGTAAACGGAAGAGGGGGAAGGACTCTTTCAAGGCAGGATAGGAGGCCCTTTAACGCTCGGAAGAGCGTGTTGGCCGGACACGGAGCCGAGTAACTGCTTTTTCTGTCTCATTGATATCGGAAAGTCGGTGAGCCGGAGACGACGGCCTCGCTCGCGCGTCCCGCTGTGCAGAACCTGAAGTCACGCTTAGGCGGCGGAGTCACGGGCTGTTGTCATTTGCTCCTCGTGGTGCTTTTATGTATTTAACAAGGACCTGCTCCTAAACCTCTCGTCCAGACGTCCCCTGCGAGGTCCCAGCCATCCCTTTATTTAAGAGCAAAACAAAAAGCAGCACTTTGTTTGAATGGAAGGCTTGCTCCCCGGCTTCAGGTTCCACTCCCGTTTCCCGCTGCGCCCTCTCCTCGCAGGCTGCCTCCACCACCCCCGGCGCCCTTGTGAGGTCTGGGGTCTGTGCAGGTGTTCACCTTACTACACCACGCGGTTGGTTGCTCCCTCGTCTTCCATGTACTTTCTTCAGTTGGCTTCCAGGTCGCCACATTCCCCCGCATTTCCTTCCTTCTCCCCGGCCCCTCCTCCTGCGTCTCTAGGTTTCTGTTTCTTTCTTTTCTTTTCTTTTTTTTAATTTCTTTAAAGCGTAACAGAATTCATAGTTTTTGCACCACACTCCATGCAATGCCCGCTCTCCATAATACCCACCACCTGGCTCCCCCAACCTCCTTTTCCCAGCCGCTGAATGTTAGCGGGCGAGCGGCAGCGCCCGGTGCTTGGACATAGTCTCTTTCTAGCCGTACTTTGTCCCAAAACAGTTTCCATCCCAAGTCCTCTCATGGCTGTAAATAACATCCATAAGCTGGTGCCTCCCAGTGTTTCGCTTTACTTCTGTCCCGAGTTCCAGATGCCTATTTCTAGCTGTTTCCTCAACAGCTCTGCTTAGAAGTCTGATGGGCGATCGAGTTTAGGATGTCCAGACAGAATCTGGGGGGTACCACACCCACCCAGTTCGCCCTTCTGTTTCCCCCTCATTGACCTTCCTTACCACCCTCGAGGTTCCTGCGGTCTTCTTAGCTCAGACTTCTTAGTTCATCCAAGCAGCCAGCCAGTTCTGCTAGCTCTGCCTTGAAGAAATATCTCCAATCTGACCACACCTCAGCCCCTCTCCAACAAAAACCACAGTTCCCTCTTACCTATGTGACTATTAAGTCTCTGATTTGGTCTTCCTGCTTCTGCTCTCGTTCCTCTATGGTCTCTGTCCAAACAGCAGTGATTATTTTTTTTAAGATCTTATTTATTTGACACACAGAATGAGAGATCACAAGTAGGCAGAGAGGCAGGCAGAGAGAGAGGAGGAAGCAGGCTCCCTGCCGAGCAGAGAGCCCTTTGCAGGGCTGGATCCCAGGACCCTGAGATCATGACCTGAGCCGAAGGCAGAGGCTTTAACCCACTGAGCCATTCAGGTGCCCCAAACAGCAGTGATTTTTTAAAAAATATCATCAGAACTTTCACTTCCCTGTTGTGCCTGAGTTTTCGCATCCGAGAGACCACCAAGGAGCCAAGCACTGATGCAATCACACGAAGGTTTATTCGACAAACTTAAGCTTGGGCCCAAGTATACCCGACACAGCGGAGTAGGGACTTGGACCCCAAAAAGGCTGGGGTATTTATGGGTTCCTGTTACTAAAGCAGGGTGGGGGTCTTTAGAACTAAAGTAGGGTGGGGCTTCCTGGAACTAAAGTAAAGTAGGGGAAAGTTCAGCCCTTGGGCGCAGGGGTCTGAGATGGTTGTACTTATGCTAAGGCTAAACCTGAGGTGGGATGGCCTTGATTTTTCTCAGCCTCCACATTCCCTTCAAAACTTTCTGGTAGTTTCTGATCAAAATCATGAAAACTGGTCTCTTACGCTGGCTTCAAAGCCCTGTGTGATCGAACTTCCAAAAACTTTTCTGATCTCAGCTCTCCCCTTGGTCCTTGCTTACTCCGCTAGTGACTTTGACCTCACTACTGTTCTTTTTGCCTGCAGTGGGCCTGGGCTCCACCCTCACAGGCTGCCCACCTTCACTCACCTCACTTCCCTGTTGAAATGCTATCTCCGGTTACTGCCTTTTTGGCTATTTTAACAGCCCCTTGCTCCTGATCTTTGGTGCCGGTTGTTGTTAGATACTGATTGTTATTCTCTAGTGTTGCACAAAGCCTGGGCCCCTTTAAGCCCTTGTTGGTGTCTAGGGTTCTCTAATATTAAAAATGCACAACCATGTTTGTCTTGAGCCTCATTTTGATAAGACGTACAGTTTGTTATAGTCAGCGTTTTTGTAAAATGTGCTTCCTGATTTTTTGGAGAAGATTTCCCTTTAAATATAGAAAATGAAAGAAAAATGTTCACTTTGCTGAAAGGAATATACAGTAATTATTTTTTCGATTCCTTCATTTCATTAGGAAATGATAGTTGCTCATTTGGAGGTTTTTTTGAATGGCACCAGGAATAGGTAGTTTTTTGTTTGTTTAAGATTTTATTTATTTCTTTGACAGAGAGAGAGATCACAAGTAGGCAGAGAGGCAGGCAGAGGGGGAGGGGGAAGCAGGCTTCCTGCTGAGCAGAGAGCCCTATGCAGGACTTGATCCAGGACCCCGGGATCATGACCTGAGCCAAAGGCAGATGCTTAGCAGACTGAACCACCCAGGTGTCCCAGGAATAGGTAGTTTCAATGGGAAGAAGAAAAACGAAGGCACTTGTTCAGGGAATATTATACACGTTTCTGAGTTGTGTGGTGACTAAGTCAGTATTAGAATATCAAGAATTTGTAGTGAAATTCAGGTCTCTTTTTAAGGTATGTGGGGGTAGAAGTGAAAAAACAATATTTTTATCATTAGGAAAGGCTTTTGGGGGATAAAAGACTTTAATGTTTAATGCTTCTTTATCACTTTCCTTCTGAGGAGCTAGTTCTGTGGTGACATCAGTAGCATGTGTACCTACTTTCCCTTTATTTATTTTAAAATTTAAAAAAAAAGATTTTATTTATTTATTTGACAGAGACACAGTGAGAGAGGGAACACAAGCAATGGGGAGCAGCAGAGGGAGAGTGGGAAACAGATTCTCCACTGAGCAGGGAGCCGGATGTGGGTGGGGCTCGATCCGATCCCAGAACCCTGGGATCATGACCTCAGCCCAAGGCAGACTTTTTTGACAGACTGAGCCACCCAGCCGTCCCCTTTCCCCTTTATTTATTTATTTTTAAAAGATTTTAATTATTTATTTGACAGAGAGAGAGAGAGAGAGAGATTTCAAGTAGGCAGAGAGGCAGGCAGAGAGAGAGAGGGAAGCAGGCTCCCTGCTGAGCAGAGAGCCCGATATGGGGCTTGATCCCAGGACCCTGAGATCATGACCTGAGCCTAAGGCAGAGGCTTTAACCCACTGAGCCACCTGGGCCCCCTCCCCCCCGCTTTCCCTTTTAAAAGAGAACACACAAAAGCTCTCATTTCAGAATTGGGATTTCAGGTGCTTGAATAAATATGTAAAATGGAGGATTAAATAAACATTTCCAGTGAGGGCATTCGGAGTACGGAACAAACTGAAGATAAGAACAGGTCAGTTAAGGCGAAGCCAGGAGTGACGTTAAAATCAGAACATCTGTCACAAGCTGCTGTGTTGAGCACCCCTTAACCTGGAGCTTCCCAGCATCGGAGAAAGGAGGCCACAGAGCTGAAAAGCAGGTGCCCTCGAAGATCTGTGCGTGTATTTTTGTTTTTATACCTTGCAGAAACAAAAGTTTTTGCATTTGTTTCTGTTGTTTTATAAGTGATGACACATTGACTTGCTCTAAGGACCTGTTTTCAGATTGAGGGAGGTACATATTCTGCCTTCTGGTGCTTTACCATAAAGTAGAAATTGGAGGGGCCCTGTTTTGATTTAGAATTAGCAATCCTGGACTCTGGGGAAGTTTGTATACACATTCAAAAAACGGAGAGCAGGGATGCCTGGGTGGCTCAGTGGGTTAACCCTCTGCCTTCGGCTCAGGTCATGATCTCAGGGACCTGGGATCATACCCCGCATTGGGCTTCTGCTCAGTGGGGAGACTGCTTCACCCCTCTCTATCTGCCTGCCTCTCTGCCTACTTGTGATCTCTCTCTGTGTCCAATAAATAAATAAAATCTTTAAAAAACAAAACAAAACAGGAGTGCAGACAGTTAGTCATGGAGATGGGCTAAAGCCACCTGGAATGTGCAGATATGGCCCATAAGCAATATATCTGGACATCAAGTTCATATGACTTCTATTTAAAAGTACAAAAACCTTGAAAACCATTTTTTTATACAGATTTTATTTATTTATTGGACACAGAGATCACAGGTAGGCAGAGAGAGAGGGGGAAGCAGGCTCCCTGCTGAGCAGAGAGCCCTATGTGGGGCTCGATCCTAGGACCCTGAGATCATGACTTCAGCTGGAGGCAGAGGCTTAACCCATTGAGCCACCCAGGCGCCCCCATTTTTTTTTTTAATTTACTAAAAAACTTCCCCCTCACCGGTTGCATTATCATTGTAGAAAAAGAAGATATATAGAGAGATGCATATAGATATATGTATATTCACACATCTACCGCACACAGATAACCAATGATACCTTTTTAGTGTACTTTTTTCCGATCTGTTTTCTCTACAGCATGTTTCACAAAGCTGATACCATACTATAGATAAGATCAGACTGTATAGGCTACTTTTGTTTGCTTATAGAAACATTTTCGCAGGTCCTTAAAAATTATTTCCAGCAAACTTTTTTTTTTAAGATTTTATTTATTTATTTAGAGAGAGAGAGAGAGAGAGAGAGAGCACACAAGCAGGGGGAGGGGCTGTGGGAGAGGGAGCCCCGACTTTTTTCTAATTATGCTTGTCTTTCACCAGTATTTGGACATTTTGATTGTTTACCTCCAGTAGAACTTCAACTAGCCTCTGATACTGCGTCCACATTCTCTAATAATAAGAAAATACAGTCCTCTGCCTCAGACGTCAGAATTGCAATGACATGTTCCCAGAGATCCTGTGAGAGGACAAAGCTGAGCTAACCTGAGGCATTGAAAAAAAGAGACCATGTGTATGGAACTGGGGGAACATGGAGATAGAGACATGAGAGGAGGCTGGAGGAAGTTGCCTGATCAAGCAGTGTCTCGCCATTTGCCATCTTGAGAAATTCTGTGGGAGATAACTAGGCTTTCAGGTGCTGGTCACTTTGTAGTGAATATAGATATTGAATTATAATCCTGTACATCTGACACTTGCATAATTTTTAAAAATTGTTTTTAAGTCTAAGAGCAGTAGGAAGCCCTTGCAGAATTGTAAAGGGGAGTAATGTCATCGACGGGTGTTTTCGTAAAGATCATTGTAGCAGCCAGGCAGGGAAAGGAGCAGGCTGGCTGGGAGAGCGTGTACCAGACCAAGAGGGAAGCAGGATCGTGGAAATGTGTTGATCCAGAGCCAAAGCGGGGTGCAGAAGGACCATGGGAAGACTGGAGATGTATTTTGGAGGTGGAATAGATGGATGGGACTTCAGGAACAGCTTAGAGGTGAATGCACGGGACAGCATCCAAATTCCATAGGAGTGGAAGGGGAAGTATCTTGAATGTACCTTATTTATATTCACATCACTTTTTAAAAAATGCAACATCATGGCTCATTTAAAACAAAGTACGTTTGGATGGGCTAGCTAGTTCCTCTTCTGCTTGAGTTAGTAATTTATGTGATAGTGATGATGATGATGGTAAAGCGGTCTGTGTTTAGCTCTCCCTCGAAACCTAGAAGCCTGTGTTAGTCTTATATCTGGAATGCTATCTCCTTTCGGAGGGTATTCTTTTTTTTGTTTTGTTTTAATAAACTTATATTTTTAATGTATTTCCTAGCACTATTGAAAGGACCTAAAACCAATGTTGTCCCAGTGGAAATTAGCACTCTAATTCTGGGTCTTGGTTTCTAAATACCTTTCCGCTAGTGTTTTTGGTTTTTTTTTTAATTTTTTAAACTTTTTTATTTTTTATAAACATATATTTTTATCCCTAGGGGTACATGTCTGTGAATCGCCAGGTTTACACACTTCACAGCACTCACCATAGTACATACTCTCCCCAATGTCCATTACCCCACCCCCCTCTCCCGATCCCCCTCCCCCCAGCAACCCTCAGTTTGTTTTGTGAGATTAAGAGTCACTTATGGTTTGTCTCCCTCCCGATCCCATCTTGTTTCTTTTCTTCTTTTCCTACCCCCCCAACCCCCCATGTTGCATCTCGGAGGGTGTTCTTGAATGCTGGCTGTGCCCTAGACCCTGGAGTTTCAGCGGAGAACAGGACAGATCTGGGCATCGTTGTGGTAGGGTGTACATTCTAGGGGGGAAAATGAGAAACTAAGCAGATACACGTACATGTCATTAACTGTAGTTGTGACCAGCGCATGACACCACCAGTACTAGGGGCCTAGGCTCCCATAACACCTTTCTCATAACAAGCCAGCTACCTAAAATGAAAAATGCGGGCACTGAATAAATATCAGTGGGAATACATGACAGTTAACCCTTTTATTGATGTTGGCTTTTGCCATCCTTACGGATTCTGCGCAACCCCCAAAAGAAAATAAATACATGACGGCCAATCGTCAATAGTGTTATCTCAGTATAAGATCGAGTGGCTTCTGATTCTACTTATTGTATTCCTGAAGTTATTGAATACCCGAGTGGGACTTAAAAAGATTTCCAGTGTAAAGAAGTCAAAGAAAAGTCCACATGTTCCTACTCTGGCTGGCATAGGTCTGTTTTCTGGCATCCTGGCAGCCTCATGGAGCTCAGCTGTCCCATGCCGTATGTAGTTCAGGGAATTGCTGTAGTTCAGCAAACTTTCTGGAAAGAGCCAGACAGTAAATATCGTGGGCTGTTATGGGCCATATGGTTTCCACTGGAACTACTTGGCTCTGCCTTTCTACTGTGAAATTAGCCATAGAGAGCACATGAGTGAAGGTGCATTGTTTTCTTCCAATAAAACTTTATTTACAAAAACAGCCATAGAAGGACACCTGGGTGGCTCAGTCGGTTAAGCATCTGCCTTTACTTCAGGTCATGATGCCAGGAACCTGGGATCCAGTCCCACATCGGGCTCTCTGCTTAGCAGAGAGTCTGGTTCTCCTTCTGCCTGCTGCTCCCCCTGCTTGTGTGCTCGCTTGCGTGCTCTCTGACAAATAAATAAATAAATAAAATCTTAAAAAAAAAAAAAAGAAAAGAAAAAGCCATAGACAACACATCAGTGAATGTGCATGGCTTTCTCCCAATAAAACTTTATTTGCAAAAACAGGTGGCAGGCCGCGTTTGGCTGCTGACCTCTGCCGTCATGCCTTGTCGTGAATTTGGATGCTATGTCCATCACAGCTGGGTTGCGTAGAACAGAATCTACTGCAGGTAGTTGAAACAGAAAGGTATGCATTTGAGGATATTATGGGACTTAGAATATCATGGGGAGAGCTGAAGAACTAGACTCCAGGTTGGGTTTCTAGGAAGACCTCAGAGCAGCACTTAGCAGACTTGGTCTAGCAGAGCTGGGCTTCTGCCATGGACGCTCCTGCCAGATCAGCAAGCTGCTGGCTCAGGAGCCTTAACCAGCAGCGCCGCTGCCTTGGGCTCTGCCTCTCTCTCCCCGTGGTTAACTCAGACATGTGAGTGCCTCTGATTGGCAGAACTGATGTTATACCTGGGATCTTCCCTTTGGGGGGAGCCTGGGAAATTCAGCTTTTAGTGCTGGTGGTACAGGAGGTACGGGACATCTGCAGCCAGGAAGTCAGAGTCAATTTCAGATGAGCCATTTTGCAGGCTCTGCTGCAGAACACCCCCTTGGCGGCTTCACCTCCAGACTCTCCCCCATCTTCGCATACTCGTGCTTCCAGAGAGCATCAGCAGCAACAGGACGCTGTCTCCCAGTATAACGCAGCTACCCCTCCTAGAAACGGAGCACTCGCTTTCTCCCTGGAAGTCCCATAGGTCATAACATCATCACAGGTGTTATCCCGGGACCCAGCACACTCAGGAGTCGGGTGGCCCGAGGGAGAGTAGGAGAGACCGAGCTGTCCAGCGACCAGGAGCCTCAGAGCTCAGCTCTGAGAAGCTCGCACCCATATTTGTCATCCTCTCTCTATGAGCAAATTCTCTCCATTTCTGGCATTCCCGGTTACTCTTTTCCTAACGACATCTCCTGACCCTGCATTGCCTTGTAGCTGCTGGCTCTTCTCTCAGTCTTAGCAAGGCTGTTTCCCCTTCCCCACGACCCCATCCCCTGTAGACTCCCGAGCACACCGCTGGCTCCTTGGGTGAGTTTGCTCTTCCCCTGTAATTGCACCCGGGGGCCTCAAGGTGCTAAGTGCTGTGGGTGCTGACCCTTGTCGGAAGCCCTCTCCTCCTTTGGCCCCCAGTCCCACCCTAGGTCTGATTTCCCTGCCACTCCGTTGCCACTCCACCCCTCCCCCCGCTCCTCCTGGTCCAGACGCCCCTTTGGCATCAGCTCTGTCTTCAGCTCTCTGCTCTTCTCCTTCTGCATATTCCCAGGTGCTCAGGATTTCACCTCCGGAGACTCAGACCTACAAGTGTGAGCGCCTCTGGGACAGCTCCCCCTCTAGGTCCTGGGCAAGCTCCCTGTGTCCCAGACTAGAGGAATGGGTCACGCACCCCCACCCCGCGCCCATCAGCGGATGGCAGCACCACTCACGGGGTTACACAGGGCACTGGCTTGGGAGGCATATCGGCTTCTTGCTCTGTGAGCCCCCTGCCTCCCTGCGGATCTTTGTGTGTTCCCTGTCCCTTCCTCAGTGCAGGGCTCTGCGTCCTCCCCTGGGTTCCTGCCACAGCCTCTCAGCAGGAGGCTCTCCCAGAGCAGAGCCCCATACACCACAGCCTGGTCTCCTGCCCTGCGCGATCTGAGGCCGTCCTGGACAAGTCAGACCATGTCTCTCCTGCTCACCACCTGCCAGGGGCTCTCTATCTGCCATTGTGATCACATTCAAAGTCCTAGGGCGCCTGGGTGGCTCAGTTGGTTAAGTGTCTGCCTGCCACTCAGGTCACAATCCCAGTGTCCTAGGATTGAGCCCCACATCAGGCTCTGCACTAGCCAGGAGCCTGCTTCTCCGTCTCCCTCTTCCCCTCTGCTCCTCTGCTGTGCTCATGCTCTCTCTCTCAAATAAATAAATAAAATCTTAAAAAAAAAACCAAAAAAAACAAAACCAGAGTCTTCAACAGAATATGTCAGGCCCCTCACTTGATAATTCTGTTTATCTCCATCCTTACATCTCACTGGTACCTTCCCCCCCACTCCTGCCCCCACATAACTGAGCCCTAGAAGCACCCAGCACGGACGGACCCCAACGCACTAGGCTCTGTGGTGCCCCAGTGGTTTTGCAGTTGCTGCCCCTCCCACCCTGAAAGCGTCCACCTCCCTCGGCCTTACGCAAGTTTCCTCTGCTGCAGGGATCCCTCCTGAGCGCTTCTGCAGTGCCCCCTGTCCTGGATGGAGCACCAGCGCGGTGACTGTCACCTTAGCCTGGTTTCACATCCCTGAAACCCAGAGGTCTTGGTGCAGAGTAAGTTTCTCACCACACTTAACTGCTAACGACTTACTAATTGAGCAAGGAACCACTGATGTTACGTGTATTCGCCACGAGGTGGTGCTGTTCAAATGGGAAAGCAGGCGGCTCTCCTGGCTGGAGGGTTCAAGCTCTGGATGCCTTCCTCTGAAATGCCTTGTTTCAGAGGCAGGGAGTTCCGCAGTAAGCTTTTTCTGGGGTAGATACGCGGACAGACAGAATTGTATGAGTGCATGCATTTTACTGTCAGATGATTATTGATCCTTCTTTTACTCAAGGCTGTTGGGAGCCTCTCTTCCCACGTGGTCACAGTGTTTCAAAAATGCACATGTGAACTCCTCACTCTGGGGCAGCGCACTCTTGAGGAGGGTTCTCAATTCCGAGTATGCTTTCTACTGAATGTGTGTCACTTCCGCGCCATCGTGAATTCGAAACATTGTCAGTGAAACCATCATAAATTGGGGACCAGCTGTATTGCTCTGAAGGTTGTCACCACCCGCATTCCAGGGGGTAATCAGCTTGACTCCAGGACACCCCTTTACATGGTAAAGTCTAAAAGATACCTTCACGGCAGCATGCCAACTGCCCTTTGAACTATAGCCGGGCCCCAGAGCAGAAAATTAACCCTCACCAAAGGCCAGGTGAGAGAAGTCAGCTGAGCATGAAAGGAAAGTTCCCAGTGCGTTTAGCCAGGGTTGGGGATGAGATCTGATGGCAGTAAGCGCCCGAGGAACCCCTGGGCAGTTTCTGAGGAAGAGAGGCTGTCCTGGGAGGGGTGCCCCTGGCTGCTGCCCGGAGCTCTCCTCCTGCCTGGAAGTCCTCTGCTGGGGTTCCTCCCGGCACTGGGGCCCAGAAAGGATGAATAGCCTTGGGGACACAGCCATTTCCCCTTAATTGGTTCCATCCTGTACTGTTCATGTTTCAAAATGAGGTAGAGGTTTGAGGCAGTCCTTAGGAAACGGTTTGGCTTCCTATTTTACTGAGACTGTTGAAGCAGTCAGAAGGGAACGAACGTGGGTGTCCCCTGCCGTACCCACCCGTACCTGTACGTGTATCTGTCCTGTTTCTTCCGCCCTCTCTCATTTTCACTGGGGAAAATGGTCTCTTTTCTCCCCCACAAAGGTAGACCCCTACGTTGGCCCACTGGATCCCCCCACTTGCCTACACAAGCCATCCCTCCAGCAGTTCTCGTCTTTCCAGCATTGCTGAACTGCCCCTCTCCACTAGCTCTTTCTCTACAGCAAACAGCCATCTTTTTTTTAAAAAAGAGATTTTATTTATTTAGGGGCACCTGGGTGGCTCAGTCATTAAGCATCTGCCTTTGGCTCAGGTCATGATCCCGGGTTCCTGGGATCGAGTCCCGCATCAGGCTCCCTGCTCAGCGGGAAGCGTGCTTCTCCCTCTCCCATTACCCCTGTTTGTGGTCCCTCTCTCTCTGTCAAATAAAGAAACAAAATCTTTAAAAAAAAAAAAAAAAAGCTTGCATGTGGACAAGGAGGAAACACTACGAAGAAGAGGGGTGATCAAGCTCCCTCCTGACAGGTCTGAAGGAATGCTCTCAGTCCCTGTAGATCAATTTGCATTTTCTGGATCTGCATGTAAATGGAATCAAAATCTGCACTTTTTTCCCCCCAGTCTGGCCTCCTTCATACACCATAATGAGTTTGGGACTCACCCACATCAGGGCTTTTATGTTTATCTCTCCTTCGTGTTGTCGAGCAAGGTCTTCCACGATCTGACATCACAAAGTTCATTTCTCCCTTCCCCTCTTGGTGGATGTTTCTCATGTCTTCATTTCTGTAAACTGGTAATTGTGTGTAAAGACTTGGTCGGAGTCAGACTAAACATTTTTGGCAGGACTACGTGATAACGTTTTGCTGGCTACGTAGCGAATGGCATCAGAAAAGGCACACGCTGTCTGGTTGTGACCAGTGAGGCTGAGCATTTGATGGAGGGTGGCGAATCTGTTCTATCTTAGAATTTTGTGTTACATTCATTGAATTTTCTATTTCATATGCATTGCTTTTTTTAAAAAAATTATTTGACAGAGATCACAAGTAGGCAGAGAGGCAGGCAGAGAGAGAGGGAGAATCAGGTTCCCCGCCGAGCAGAGAGCCCGGTGCGGGGCTCGATTCCAGGACCCTGGGATCATGACCTGAGCTGAAGGCAGCGGCTTAACCCACTGAGCCACCCAGGTGCCCCAATACATTGGTTTTTACTGTTGTTGTTTTTTCTCCCAATCTCCGTAGCTATGTTGTTGTTTTTTTTTTAATGACTTTACTGTCGTTTTACATTCTCTGATTTTTTTCCAAGCCTTTCCACCATGTTCCGCTGGTAAGGTTTTATCATGTTTATTCCATTCGTGGCCTTCTCTGTTTTTTCCTAAGAGCGTTGGACCCTCGATTCATCTGTAATCTCTCTCTTCATGTAATTCTGTTCTCCCCGCTTTGATATTTCTATTTCTTTGGTTACAGTCTCTTTAGGTTGTCCGAGGACTGCATCCCTCAGAGTGATTGTCTATGATAATATAAGAAGAGCACACCAAAGGGAAACCATCCGACTTCCTTCATCGAAAATGTCCTGCAGGGACACCCGGCCCTGGTCAGAGGAGCGTGCAGCCCTTGATCTTGGGGTCATGAGTTCAAACCCCATGTTGGGTGTGGAGATTACTTAAAAATAAAATCTTACAAAAAAGGAAGGAAAGAAGGCAAGGAGGGAGGGGAAGAAGAGAAAAAAGAAAAGAATATCTTGCTCTGAGAAAAATGTCAGCTGAACTGAAAAGCACACTTACCTGATCTGGTTAATTTACATCCTGGCACAGTCTCCTGCTTCTTGTCTTGGCCTGGCGCCAGACCATCCAAAGACTGGTCGTTGTCCCCAGACAGCACTTGGAGCGGTCCCGTCCTAGAGCCTACACACTGTTGGTGTAAATTTTCCCTTATCTCCCTTGTTTTGTCTCTAAAACCGAAACGGCTGCCAACATGTATGAGAATGGTTCTCAGCCATTTTGATCTTCGTAAAGACCCTCAAGGTACTGGAATTGTCACCGCCTTATATGTGGTGAAACTAAGGCACAAAAATACCACATAACTTGGACTAAGTCACACAGTAGTTTTAGAGCAGGGCGCTGGGATTTACATTCAGGCAGTCAGATTCCAGAGCACATAGTCCTTTTTTTTCCTGAAGGTTATTGAGAGAGAGAGCAGGTGCATACATGAGCCCAGGGAGAGAGAGAGAATCTTTTTTTTTTTTTAATTTATTTATTTAAGAGACAGACAGCAAGAGAGGGAACACAAGAGGGAGAGTGGGAGATGGAGAAGCAGGCTCCCCACTGAGCAGGGAGCCAGACGCAGGACTCGATCCCAGGAACCTGGGACCATTGCCTTGACCTGAAGGCAGAGGCTTAACCAACTGAGCCACCCAGGCACCCAGAGAGAGAGAATATCCGCTGAGCGCAGAGCCTGAGGCAGGGCTCGATCCCACAACCTTGAGATCATGACCTGAGCTGAAACCAAGAGCTGGCTGCTTAACCGACTGAGCCCCCCAGGTACCCCCCAGAGCATATAGTCTTTGTGAAAATGAAGTATTTTTGGCCTTTACAAGCTATTCTTCTTAATATTCATTTTCATTTCCTGTAGTCTGTATGGCTACTTGCCAAGAATGCACATTTGTCAGTCATTTTTTCACCTTACTCCTATTTAATGTGGGGGATCCTATTGGGACACTCTTGGGCTAGATACAAGGTGGGTACATTCTGGACTCTGCTTCCTTCCTTATCTAAGACCTGTTGATCTTCCCTTGAGAACTTCAGCTCAGGAGCTCCATTCTCTTGGGTTGAGTTTTTCCACGGGATCGTTGCCCTGAGAGGATGTCATTTGCTCAGTGGGGCTGTTGTCCGTAGTGGTGATCAGTAGCTTCGTCTTAGATCTTTTCTGCGATGAGGGGTAGAGGTAAGGATGCCATTCTATCAAATTAAAAGCACACACACACACAAAAGTTTCAATCTTTCAGAGAGTATTTTGGCCAAATCTCTCATTATTGTAAATGCATTTGTCCTTTGATGTGGAAATCCCATCTGGGGAAATTATTCTGCAGATGAAGCTGCACACCGATGGGATGACTTTTATACAAAGCTGTTCTCTGCAGCGTTGTTCATCCTAGTAGCAGACTGGGAACAGCTCACATATCTGAGAACAGGGGACAAGTATGGTATAACCACATGCTGGAAGGTTATGTTGTAAAGAAGTCATTGCCACCATGGAAAGCTCTGAGGTTCTAGTCTTTTTTTCTTTTTTAAGATTTTATTTACTTGACAGAGATCACAAATAGAGAGGCAGGCAGAGAGAGAGAGGGAAGCAGGCTCCCTGCTGAGCAGAGAGCCCAACATGGGGCTCAATCCCAGGACCCTGCCAACATTATCTGAAGATTAGTTTAAACTAGGTTCATGTGAAGCATTTTTCTCTCGCAGCTGATCTAATTCTTCCACTCTGACTTCCGAATTTTTAAAAGTAATAGAAGGAGGGGCGTCTGGGTGGCTCAGTCAGTTAAGCATTGATTCTTGATCCCAGTTCAGGTCATAACCGGGGGTTTGTGAGATCAAGCCCTGGTCAGTGTGGAGCCTGCCTGGTTGTCTCTCCCTCTCCCTCACATGTGCGCTCTCTCTCTCTCTTTCTCTGTCACAAAAATAAATAAATGAACCAAATAAAATAATGGAATGAGGATAGACTATAATGATTCTTTGTTGATTTCACTGGAGGAGATCCCTAGCCTTCGTTTCCAGAGACACTCCCAAACCCAGAAGTGAATTTTTCCCGAGGTGAATACTCAGTCTTCCGAACCATTCCCAGAATTAGCTAGAAAAAGGTATTCCTCACTTTTCAGAACCCTTAGTATAATTGCTTCACCAGCCCTGACACCAGTGCCTGACCCCAGCCATGGAGAAGAGCTCCAAGGCCGTGAACCCCGCATGTCGTTTCGTTTGACGTTTCAGATCTCTCTTTGTGCTGACTTAGTCACAGTGCCAGCTGGTCATCTTCGTATTTGTGTCCTGTTTTGTAATTGTGTTTGCTACGAAAATGAGTTGTGTATTTACTACTTGAGTGTTCTGTTGCTCTCAACTTTTCTGTTTCTAGTTTACACAGTAACTCGATAATGAAGAAGTTGGATTTAAACTCCATATGGACAGACTGGCATGGGAGGGCTCGTCTCCCTCAAATACCAAAGCAGTTGACTTTGTTCTGGAGGTTTCTAATTCCATGTCAGACTTCCAAATGTCTCCTGTTAGCATTACACTGACTCCCTGTTCCACTCCCCCTTGACCATCCGAGGTCATCCTCACGAAGCTCACAGAGGGTGATCTTTCCCCCAGATCCGATTGGCATTTTTTTTCGTAGGACCTCTATGTTACAGTCTCTTGGAGGCTTTCAGGTTGAATGAAAAAAAAAATTTTTTTTTCCATTTGTAACGTTTGGATGACATTTACAACATTCGTCTGCTGTGTTATTTCTTCTCCTTGTAGAATGAAAAGAAATGTTGAGAAAGAAGTGAAGCTGTCCTCCTCTCCCTCGGATATTGATGATGGGTGTCGGGAAGTCTAAAATAGACCCCTGCCCTCTTTCTCTCTCCTTGGGGGAAAGCCCCGGGGTGGAAAAGAGTCAGGGATGCCAGGAGTCAGCTTCCAAGAAACCGGACGACCTCCCCATGCACGATCTGGCTGAGCCAAGCTCCACGGCCCCAGCACCGGTGCCCGCTGGGGAGCAGGAGGGGGCTGAGGGCCAGGGAGACATGTTGGAGGAGGAGGAGGAGGAGGTATTTCTCAAGTTCGTGATCCTGCACGCGGAGGACGACACAGACGAGGCCCTCAGGGTTCAGAACCTGCTGCAGAATGACTTCGGCATCAAGCCCGGAATCATCTTTGCCGAGATGCCCTCTGGCCGGCAGCATCTGCAGAACTTGGATGACGCCGTGAATGGGTCCGCGTGGACCATCTTGCTGCTGACCGAGAACTTCCTGAGAGACACGTGGTGCAAGTTCCAGTTCTACACATCGCTTATGAACTCAGTGAACAGGCAGCACAAGTACAACTCGGTCATCCCCATGCGGCCCCTCCACAACCCCCTGCCCCGCGAGAGGACCCCCTTCGCTCTGCGGACCATCAACGCCTTGGAGGAGGACAGCCGCGGCTTCCCCACCCAAGTCGAGAGAATCTTTCAGGAGTCCGTGTATCAGATCCAGCAGTCTCTGTGGAAGGACACACGAAGTAGTGGCCGCAGGTAGGTCCTCGCCTGAGACTGAGCCCCCAGCACGCGGCTGGCTCTCGTCTCGTCTCGTCTCTCATCTCTGCATGAGAAAGCACATTTCTGGCAAGAGGTTGGCAGAATTTTACAGAAACCCAGGAGCTCAAGCACGAGACGTTTCTGCAGGACATTGTATAGACTTTGGAGGTGCTCTTTGATGCTTTGGATAAACTTGAGACTGTCCGAACTTCGAGAACATTCCTCTCACGGTTTTCCTGGTCCACGTGTATCACAAAGGATAGCCTTAGTTCATAGCCCTGGTATCTGTCCTTGAACACAGACTTCTGTGGGAGACGTCGTACAGATACAATGATGCTTTCATTTTGTTCGCAAAGGACGTGCAGGAGAGAAGGTCCCTGGGAGATCTGACCGCCCTTCCTCAGGAGGCCTCAGACAGAAATGTCACAGACAGGGTGACTGGTATCATCGCCCAGAAATCCAGAGACCCCAACGAGAACATTCAGAACGTTGAGTAGTGATACTTGCGAAACAAAAAGCTGATGCGAGAACGGTGGGGCATTTTACAAGAATCCAGCCAACTCTGTTCTTTCTGCTGGACTTGGGGGATTTGGAGATAGTGCCTAGCCCTGACTAGCCACCCATTTGCTGGCGTTGTTGTTAGGGACGCCGGGGAGCCATGTAGTGAGGTCCCCTGGAGCCTCAAGTTCTTGTAATGTCATCTGTAATAGGGCTTTATGTGTGAGGCTTCTGAACGGTTCTATGTCCGACTGTGAGTTCTCCTTCGTCTCTCTTAGGACAGCCTTGAGAAATTCCTCTCACTCCCAGTGCTCTACCAGGAAGTGTTTCTCAGCTCAGTGATCAGAGTAGCCTGACCGCGTGCGTGTACACTGTAGGTTATTCCTAGATTCAGGATGGAAGCAGGAGCCGCATTCTGTGGCCTCCTCTTCTGTGTCCCGCACTCCCAGCACACTGCACAGGCCCACAAAGCCCTGTCCCTTCCCCTCCTGCCCTCCTGCGCCAGCTGTGGCCAAAGGAGAACCCCCATGGATGGGGGATGGGATGGGGCTCGAGTAACACCAGGTATCGAGGAAAGTGCCCACTGGGGGACCAGAAGACCTGGTTCCAGTCTAGTCTCTGCCTCCGGGGCTGAATGTGACCTTCCCCTCCTTTATCTGTGAAATGAAAGGCTTGAATTGATGGAGCTCTAAAGGGCCTTTGTCCTCTCTCAGAATGTGAACAAGTCGGAACCAGAAAAGGGAACAAGCAAATAATAATTTTGTAGTGTGATGTGTAATAATTTGCAGGAGGCCTGAGATCAGCTCCCAATGAAAGGAAACGCTAATGTGTTTACAGCATAATTGATTTCTCATGCTCTCTGTTACACTTTAATAGTCCCAAGAGAATTACAATACTTGCCTCCTCAGATTCTTTTAAAATACATTTTTTTTGTAGGGACTGTTGAGCAAAGATGGTCTGCCTGATTTTTCTTTATCCTTATCCTCACTTCTCCATGTCTCCTCCTGGCGCTGGGGTCTGCTCACATCTTTCTCCATCCACCTCTCCATAGCCATCACCGAATGTTCCATGAGGAACTTTTCCCATAATCCTGCAAGTAAGTTAAACCTCCTCCTTCACTCGTACTCCTTGAAGAAGAGAATCATTTTCGTCGTGCAGTGACATTTTCTTAAAGTCCCTTTCTGTCATAGTCGCTTACTACTTACTTTTCTTTCTCAGTTTTAATGGTGTTCTTCCCCCACCCCCCGCCCCCGTAGTCTGTCTCCAATTTCATACAGTAAAACAGCATTGACCGACCCTTTCTGCTTACTACCAAAGTGGGAGCTATGGGCGCTGGGTGGTTTTTTTAATATATGTGCTGCCAAAACAGGCCCTCGATGGTGTTTTTTAAATAAATGTTTTTATTCATTGCCCTTGACTACCCTTGATTATTTCCAACTCCAGGGAAGATCATGGGAAAGTATTTTGAAAAAAAGGCATTCATCTGTACTCCTCCCTAGAGTACCAGGCACAGTGCCTCCTTCAATCTGGAGTGAAATATATATATATATATTTTAAAGATTTTATTTATTTATTTGACAGAGAGAGATCACAAGTAGGCAGAGAGGCAGGCAGAGAGAGAGAGAGAGGAGAAAGCAGGCTCCCTGCCGAGCAGAGAGCCCGACACGGGACTCGATCCCAGGACCCTGGGACCACGACCCGAGCCGAAAGCAGAGGCCTAACCCACTGAGCCACCCAGGTGCCCTGAAATATATTTTTTGTGATGAAGAAAAATGTGAAGTCCTGAATAATAATGCATGTTGAAATTACCTGCCTTAGAAAGAATTAGCGAGTAACTAAATCGAGGATGACAAGAAGGCAAGGTGTGGCCTTAGTTGTGTGTGTGTGTGTACACATCCGGGTAGATGAGATTTATACACACACACACGCACACATAGGGAAATTCTCTAACATTCTGCCACACATTGAAGGGTGTCCACGGGGAGGACCCTCTGGGCCTCACTGCCCACCCTGGAGTTTCACAGAAGAACCTGAGTTGTGCCTAACGGGTCAGTTGGGATTCTTACAGCTGTAGGAAACAGAAAACCCAATGCCACATGACCTACACCATTAAGGTAAGGGTCTCTAACTTAATAAGAGGTCCCCTAAGGTATGGTTTCTCCAGGGTGTCCTTAAAAACTCAAGTTCTTGGGTGCCTGGGTGGCTCGGTTGGTTAAGCATCCAACTCTTGATTTCAACTCAGGTCACAATCTCAGGGTCCTGGGATTGAGGCCCGCACCAGGCTCCCTGCTCAGCCCAGGAGCCTGCTTCTCCCTCTGCCTGCTGCTCCCTGCTTGTGCACACCGTCTCTCTCTCTGTCAGATAAATAAATAAAATCTTCAGAAAAATTAAGAACCCCAAGTTTATAAACAACCGAATAGTATTCTACCTTAAAAAGAAATAAAATTCTGATACATGCTCCAATGTTAGATGAACTTGAAAACATGTGAAGTGGAAAAAAAAAAAACAGGCACAAACACCAAACACAAATACTATTTATATGATTCTACCCTATGAGGTGCTTGGAGCAGGCAAATTCATAGAGACAGGAAGAACAGAGGTGACTGGGGATTGGAGGGAGGGAAGAATAGGGAGTCATGACTAATGGGTACCGAGCTTTTATTTGGGGTAATGAAAAGGTTCTGGAAATGGGTTGTATGACATTTGGAATGTACTTACTGCCACTGAACTGTATGCTTAAAATGGTGAATTTTATGTGTATTTTACCACAGTAATAAATAAAAATAACCCAGGTGCTTCTCATCCTTTGGTCCTGCCATCCTCAGTGACCCGGGTGAGCCTCCTCAGAGTTGAACCCTGGCTGTTCTGCCATCAGGCCCCATTGATAAAGCTGGGGCAGCCTCAGCCTCATGAGAGGAAGGGATCGGTTCACCCAAGCAAGGACCCATGTGTCCTCACTGCATTATTGAAAATTACATGGGGTGATGATAAAAAGCCGTCTGACTTCTAGCTGGTTTTACTATTTTTTTAAAAATTTATTTATTGGTTTTACAGAAGGAGAGAGCGAGAGGGTAGGGGGGAGGGACAGAGGCAGAGGGAGAGAGAGAATCCCAGGTGGGCTCCATGCTCAGCGTGGAGCCCAGTGTGGGGCTCAGTCTCACAACCCAAAGATCACAACCTGAGCCGAAACCAAGAGTCAGATGCTTAACGGACTATGCCATCCTGGCGCCCTGGTTTTTTAATTAATTTAATTAATTTTTTAAAAGTTTTTTTATTTTTTAACATTATTTCTCCACCTGCATCTGGTGGACCCCTCACCCACCCCCTGAAACACCACTGCTGTGGACTCAGACCCCCACCCTTGCCCTTGATAGATTGTATCTTAAGCGAGATGCCTCACCTTCCTGGGTCTCAGTGTCCTCATCCAAAAACAGAGCTAAGAATCCCTGGCTGGTGGGATTATTTTGAGGATTGAATGAAATAAAGCACATGGGATGCAGGGGAAGGACCTCCCGCTCAGCCATGCTACTACAGTAAGATTGGCGGGGGGCGGGGGGGCGGGGGCGGGGAGAGGGCAAATAGGATTGCCCGCAACCCTACTTCTGGAACTCTGGAACTCTTAGGGAGCAGATTGTAAAGAGAAAGAAGGCCAGCCTCGTCTCCACAACGTGCACTACAGATCCCATCCCAAACCCCGAGGAGCCCCAGACGGCAGGAGTGTGTGAGCTATTGATGGTGGTTGTGCCTATGGACAGGCTGGTGCCCGGCAGGAGGCCAGAGTGGCGGGACCCCATGACCATAGCAGGTGGGAGGAGTAGGGCCATCCATTCCAAGAGCAGCAAAGTGGGGTCTGGGAATGCCAGCCCAGAAGCCAGTTCAGGGCAAGGACCCAGGGCATGCCTCCTATCCTGTGTTCTGTTGCTCCTAACACTCAGAAGAGGTGGATACGTTTCCTATACACTTTTTTTTTATTATTATGTTAGTCACCATACAGTCCGTCATCAGTGTTTAATGTAGTGTTCCACGGTCATTGTTTACGTATAACACCCTGTGCTCCATGCAATCCATGCCCTCCCAAATCCCATCACTGGGCTAACCTTTCCCCCAAAACCCTCCCCTCTAAAACCCTCTGTTTCCCGGAGTCCACAGTCTCTCAAGGTTCATCTCCCCTTCTGATTCCCCCCTCTTTCATTTTTTCCTTCCTTCCTTTTGTCCTCCATGCTATTCCTTAGGTTCCACAGATAAGTGAAACCATATGATAATTGTGTTTCTCTGCTGACTTCACTGAGCATAATCCCCTCCAGTTCTATTCATGTTGATGCAAACAATGGGATTTGACTTAGCCATCAGAAAGGATGAATACCCACCATTTCCTATACATTTGAATTTGAGGTGGGTCACCCACTCACCTCCGCTCCCTTCTGGGACTCAGTTAGTTTTGCCTCCTTTGGGAGTACTGGCTGGGTGAAGCTTAGACTCTTATCCCTCGGGGCGGGTGGACAGAGTGGTGAGCAAATGATGCAGTCTTCTGCTTTGCTCCTTCCTGCCCTGCCCAGGGATTTCTACCCCGAGCTCAAGGCTGCTGGCTGGCCTCAATGCCTTGCTGTTCAGGTCAGAGCTGTTCTCCACTTGAGTCCTTTCTTTGTACAGAGCCTTGTGGTGGTGGGGCGGGGGGGCACCTTCCCGACCTCTCCCAAGGGCCCCCGGCCTCTGTGTATTGGCAAGGGATCCATCCAACTAGTTAACAGGAGTTAGGACCACTTCCAAGAGGACTGAAGCTGGCTGCTGACGGTGGGCACCGTTACAAAGCCTGAAATCCCCGAGTCACTTAATCCCCCAATAGTAAAGACTAAATTCACATGCGATTGGTGCCCTGCAGTGATTTTCACAGACTCATCATGGACAAGTCTGAGCTGGGACCCGGAGCTGCCGAGGACGAGGACGTGAGGTGGCTCAGCATAAACGGCCAATGTGGGGACACTGGCTGGGTGCAGGTCCAGAAACCCCAAGTTGCCCTTCACAGTGGAGTCCGGCTCCTTCCGACTTCAGGTAGTCTGTGGGCCTACTACAGGGGTGGGGCTGGCCCAGGCAGGGCATGAGAGAAGCTGCGGCCACAGTGGCCCCCGGCGGCGGGTCCCTGTATCCCTGCGTCTCTTCCTGCATGTAGCCTGGCCCGCCACCTGCTGCCGGGCTGTCCCAGAAGGTCCCAGTTATGTGACTGTCCTGCTGTACTTGCGGGAAGGTCCAAAGGGCATGCAGGAAATTTCAGAAAGCTGCCATGCCCTTGACAGAGTGAAACCAGAGCCTCTGAAAATGGACTTCCTTAAGCCAGGGACAGACAGGAATGAACTCGCAGGAGAGAATGGACGTTGTCCTTGAACCCGAGGTTTCTTGAGAGTTGCCTCCGAGTGGAGAGATGCTTTCGACTTTTGAACTTTCCACAGCTGCCTAAGAACAATATTCTTTTTTAAAAAGATTTTATTTATTTATTTGACAGAGATCACAAGTAGGCCGAGAGGCAGGCAGAGAGAGAGGAGGAAGCAGGCTTCCCACGGAGCAGAGAGCCCAATGTGGGGCTCCATCCCAGGACCCTGGGACCACGACCTGAGCTGAAGGCAGAGGCTTTAACCCACTGAGCCACTCAGGGGCCCCAAGAACAATATTCTGAAATGTGTAGTCTAAGTCCTACTCGGCGATCCGCGTTAATACATGAAGTTAGAGTTGGAATAAAGGGTACTTGAACGTGCCATTAATGAGTAACTCAGAGCCCTGAAAATTACTTGATCCCAAGCCCAACAAGTGAAGCTGTGGGGAGAAATAAGAGAGATGCTCCCTTTGCCAGTGAACTGGCTTTCACAAATGTTTACTCCAACATCCATACTCCGTTCACACCTTCTTCCCTTTCTGGCATGAGCAAGCATTGTTGGGGGGGGGCGCGGGGGGTGGTGGTGAATAACGCCTTCATTTGGAGTCTCATTCCTCTCCTTGTCTTCAAATAGAGTTAGCTCTGAGTCACTTTACTCGAGGTGAATAAATAGGAATGCTTTTTTTAGCAAGTAACAGGAACCTGCATTTAAAGAGGTGGTTTCTTCTATTTTTTTCTTTTTGCATAATCTAATTAGGAATGTTCCTGCCAGCTACCTCCTCAAACAGCGGTTTAAAACAAGGAAATCTCCACCAACTAGCTCCTCCCAGGGGATTTTGTGGCCAAGTCGGCCAGGATGGGTAAGCAGCTTTACAGCTTTCTTTACTCTATTATAAATAAAAACATGAATCTGAAATTATCTTGTGGTGTTGGTTGCACAATTGTGCAAATATACGAAGGCTGCTGAGTTATACACTTTACATGGGTAGATTTTATGGTGTATAAGATACAGCTCAGTAAAGAATGAAGAGCAAACAAACCCACCCACGCACACACGCCCTCCCCACAAACTGCAACAATAAAATGCTGTAGCAGTAGCCGCTGGGAACAAAGCTTGGCAGTAGTGAGCGAGGTTGAAAATGGGGCGATCTCGTGAACCCGGCGATTTTTCTCCTGGAGCTGTAGAGTTGTACCCTAGAGAAAGTCTCCCACAAGTATTGAAAGAAACACGTATAAGGAGGATATCTGTTGCAATGTTCTTTTACTAATGAAAGACTGGAAGCAATCAGTCTCCCAACGGTGGAAGCATTCAGAGATCTATCATGATGGGTACCTACAACTGATGACTTTAGAGCATTTAAAATAGCAAAGCTGTATATACCAACTTGGGTTAAGTCCCCAAAACACAGTGCTGGGGAGGGTGCAGCAAACTATAAAATAATATAGACCATCTGATAACCATGTACATAAAGTCTTAAAACACACAAGGTGGCACTCTTTCTTAACGGATACACACACAGGTGCCGGTATGTTATTTTCTGTGTTTTTCTGTTTGTTGGAAATAGCTAATAATCGTTTTGTTTTTCAGTTAGCACCCACCTGCAGTCGTGTTCAATGCTATAGGAACTTCCTTAAGCACCAATGATTTGAGGAATGAAAAACAGAGAGAGGAAGACTTGACAGATAGTTTAGAAAAAGGTCTGCTAATAATAGGTTTCATTCTTTATCACCTACGGTCTCAGGCACTGAACTGACATTATGTGCAATATTCTGTAGTTTCTAGATGCTTAGTCTGACCGTGTGCAATGTGAGTCCCAGGAAACTGAGGCTGGAGTAAGTCCTAAGTCCTAGGCTCACAGGCTGGAAGACGATGGAGTCCTTAGACTGTCCCATGGTCTGGCTCCAAAGCCTGGTGGTGGTTAGGCTCCGGAATGCTGTTTCTCAGCGGCTCTGCCTGCTTTGTCACCGTGGGAGAATCTTAGGAGAGAGGTCAGTGCTGCAAAGAAAAAAGGAAAAAACCATAGCAATTTCTAAGTTAAACCCTGGTGTCTGTGTGCGGTGAGATTGCCCTATTTTTAGTCGTCTTTGCCTACTGTGAATAACGCACGCCAGGGAGTCAGGAAATACGTGTCCTAACTCCACGGAGCCATCTCTCCTAACGTTTTTCAGCCTTCTGTCTTCATGAAGCTGAACTTTTGTCCTCAGTTCTGCTTAGGACCCCTGTTTCGTTTCGCTTTGCCTCATTTGTTTTCTTTGCGTGCACTAGAGGTCACCGATGGCAAATGGAACACTGATTTAGAGGAAAGAAGAAGAATGAGAGGAACAGGACAAGTGGGGATCATGCTTATTTCAGGAAAATCCGTGTTGCAGGATACGTCTAACTGTGGGTTGTTTCTGTGTCCCTTTAGGAAGACAAGGTGGTTCTGCGGTGTCACAAAACATCGACTCAGAACAAATACAGACGTTCACGTACACTCTGACCTGTGAGTTTCAAAAGGGTCTCGTCATAACACCAATTATTTTTCATGAGTAAATGGTACTACAGATAAAATTCCTACGACCCAGAATGCCGTGTATTTTGATGACAGGTCTGCCCGTGAGGCCACATCATCTAAGTTCATGTTTTAGAGCTGCTGTGGAAAGTAAATGAGTCAACCCAGGTAAAACGGGGGACACAGGGTGAGGCATTCCAGGAAGTCACTTTCGTCCCAATCAGGCCCATGACTTCTGGCTGACTGCTAAGTGATTAGCTAAGCAGTTAGCTCCAGATCTTGGTTGTTGCCCTATTCCCCCCCCTCTTCCAGACCATATGGGTTCATTTTTCTCTAAAAACTTTGCCAAAAAACCAAGGAACAATCCATCTGCTACTTAAACAAGAACAGATTTATTGCTTTTAACTAAAAAAAAAAAAAAAAAGATGTCAAGTGCAAAAAAAGAGGCATTCCCCTCATTGGGGGCCTCATGCAGGCTGCCATGTCTGGTGGCTGATGCTGTCCCAATATCCATTCATTGGATCGAAGCCAAGGGAGAGAACCTAGGGGCTGTGCCCTAAAGTGGGGGGTGACAAGAAGGACTGGATTTTATATTTGCTGAAGGCCTGGAAGGCTCCCAGCCCTTCATCCATGGGTCAGACAAACTGTGTTATAGTAGGGTCTGCAGTGCTAGGGACCAGGAGAAGAATGTGAAAGTAACCCTTCACCTGCCCCAGCTGCCAGGGACATTCAAGCATTGCTCATTAGATGGTCAATGGGTAAGTCAGACTGCCCGGCAGTTGGGGACTTAGGAAGGCATCATTTTCCTTTTGCCGAGATCGTTCTTTGGGCTGCCTTGTTAGGACCCAAGCTATTTTCTGTGGTCACGGAGACCTACTTCACTTAAAAAGTTTAGTTTCGTTCCATTTAATTTTTGAAACAGATAATATGTTCAAATGTTTCAAAAGTCAAAGAGTAAAGCAATCTCATTTCCATTCTTTTTTTTTAAGATTTTATTTATTTATTTGATAGAGAGAGAGATCACAAGTAGGCAGAGAGGCAGGCAGAGAGAGAGGAGGAAGCAGGCTCCCCGCTGAGCAGAGAGCCCGATGTGGGGCTCGATCCCAGGACCCTGAGATCATGACCTGAGCCAAAGGCAGAGGCCTAACTCACTGAGCCACCCAGGCGCCCCTCATTTCTATTCTTGAAGCCAGTAATATTAACCAACTCCAGCCCCGTGTGAGTTCTCCCAAAGATACGCTATGCATACACCATTAACACGTGTACATCGCTACATATATTACACATGTACCTATCCATAGCTGTCAATCAGTCCATCTCAGAAGCTATCCCTTTATCGATACAGGAAGCGCTTCCGCATTTCATTCTTTTTGTTGACTATCTAATATTTCATTGTTTCAGTGGATCAGAGTTTATTTTAGCCGATTCCTATTTATGAACTTTTAGATTGTTTCCAGTCTCTTGCTCTTCTCATGCTCCTATGACAACCTTATACCTGTGAAATTTTGCACATGTATGAATGGGTATATCAGTAAGATAAAATCCTAGTAGTAGGCTTGCTGAGTTAATGAGCATGTGCGTGTGAAATTTTAATAGATGCTGCCAAAGTGCTCTTCATGAAAGCTGCATCAACTTACATTCCCACCAACATTATATGAGAGGGTCTGTTTCCCCAGGTCCTTCTGAGAGGGTCAGGAAATTTTGTGATCTTTGCCCATCTAATCGGTTTAAAAAAAAAATAGCATCTCAAAAAGTACTATCTTATCCCAAAGTGTTCATTGTGTTTGTTTGTTTTTTTTAAAGATTTTTATTTATTCATTTGACAGACAGAGATCACAAGTAGGCAGAGAGGCAGGCAGAGAGAGAGAGGAGGAAACAGGCTCCCTGCTGAGCAGAGAACCAGATGTGGGACTCGATCCCAGGATCCTGGGATCATGACCTGAGCCGAAGGCAGAGGCCTTAACCCACTGAGCCACCCAGGTGCCCCTTAATTGTGTTTTTTAAGAAAGGTGTGGTTGAACATCTTTTCATGGGTAGTAGTCTGGGTGTTCCATTTCTTGTGAACTGTGTACACTCTTTGCCCACATTTCTCTTGGATTATTGGTCTTTCACATGGCTTTGTATAAGCTCTTCATGTGTTGGATAAATTAGCCCTTGTCTGTGATTGAAGTTGAAAATATTTTTCTCAGTGTAGTTTTGACTTTACTTTGGGTAGTTTTTTCCCCATGTAAACATATTTTATTTGTAAGTGATAGAATTCATCAATTTTTTCCATTATTTATTCCTTTCTTTTTTTTCCTGAGTTTTCTTTCCCTAGGGTTTGTTTATTTGTTGTTTTCATTTCTAGGAAGAACTCCCCCGTGTGAAGATATTAAAATTAGAATTATCTTCCTTCAGCATCTGGCTGGCTCAGCCAGAAAAGCATGTGGATTCTTGATTTCGGGGTTGTAAGTTCGAGCCCCATGTTGGGTGCAGAGATGACCTAAAAATAAAATCTAAAAAAAAATAAAATAAATAAGATAACATTATCATCTGGTTTCGTCTAGCCCCTTTATGGGTTTATCATCCACATTGAAGTCTTTGACCCTTGTGGAATTTATTTTGGTGTCAGGCGTGAAATGTTGGTGTAATAACTTTTATTCCAGTTGCTCTAAACATCCTTTTGTGATCCTCTATCTCTCCCCAATAGTTTTATTTATTTTGATTTTTCATTTATATTTTTAAGATTTTTATTTTTAAGTCATCTCTACACCCAGCATGGGGCTTGAACCTACAGCCCCGAGGTCAAGAGCCACGCACTCCACCAACTGAGCCAGCCAAGTGCCCCCACCCTCTCAGATCATTTTAAACGCCATCCCTTCACCTCGTAAGTATTCACGGATATATTTTGGGCCTCTTCGTAGACTCCATAGTGTTTTCCGTTAATCTGTCCATTTATTCACGCCTACTCATCTCACTGTTTCAATCATTGTCAGTTTATAATATGCTTCAGCATCTGAGAAATGCTCTTCATTTTCAGAATTTTATTCTCCTCTACTTGCATGTTTACTCTTAAAACATTAGTTTTAATAGATTAATGTTAAAATAATATAAATATGTTAAAATAAAATAATCCTGCAAAAGTCCTTTTGTTACTTTTATTAGGACCACATTACATGTATGGCTTAGTTTAAGGATATTTGATATCTTGGAGATATCTTGAAGATGGGTGTCTTCCCCTTAAAGAACATTTTATGCCAAAGAGCAACATGGGGGGGCGCCTGGGTGGCTCAGTTGTTAAGCGTCTGCCTTTGGCTCAGGTCATGATCTCAGAGTCCTGGGATCGAGTCCCACATCGGGCTCCCTGCTCAGCAGGAAGTCTGCTTCTCCCTCGCCCTCTGCCCCTGCTTGTGTTCCCTCCCTCGCTGTCTCTTTCTTTGTCAAATAGATTAATAATAACTTAAAAAGCCCTTAAAAACAACAAAAAGAGCAACACGGATGTGCCGTCCTGGGAGCTTTTAACAAAAACGCCAACCAAGGTTTTGTATACATTGTATATGTCAGAGTTTAAAACAGGTCTTGAACTAGCGCACCAAAAATTTTTACTTTAGGACTTGGGAAAAACTTTTTAAATCCGTGTTTTGTGATTATGTCTCTAAAATTAATAGTAATAGCTTTAAATTTAAAAATATGAATTAAGAGGTGCCTGGGTGGCTCAGTTGGTTAAGTGTCCAACTTGATTTTTGGTTCAGGTTATGATCTCAGGGTCATGAGATCAAACTCTGTGTTGAGATCAAAGCCTGTATTGAGCTCAGAGCCTGCTTAAGATTTTCTCCCTTCCCCCTCTCCCCTAGCTCACTAGTTCTCTCTCTAAAAAAGAAAATTAATAAAAAACAATAAATATATGTATTAAAAAACTCAAAAATATTTATTCTAATAATTATGTTCCAAACCAAGCAAATCATTAGAGATCTATAGAAAATGTTGTATATACTGAGTGTAAAAATATTCATTATAGTATTTTTGTAATAACAAAAATTGCAAATTATGTAAATGTACAGCAGTAGAGATTTGATGAAATTATGGTAATTCTTGTCTTGAAGTACCATTCCACGATTCAAAATTTTTTCTTCTCATAAATATTTATTAACATAAAAATCCCAGTTATAAGCTTAAGTGAAAAAGCAAGAAACCAAAGTATATTTAGTATGGCCCTAATTTGCTTTAAAAAGTTGACTGTAGGGGGAAAAAGTTGACTGAGTATGTATTATATATACTTTGAAAAAAGACAAGAGTTTAGTAGACCAAAATGGTAGCATGAGCCACCTACAAGGTTGGATGGTGGGCAATTTTAATTTTTTCTTGGTGTTTTGTTGTATTTTCCAACTTTTTTCTAGGAAGCAATAGACTTTTATACATGATATAATTGTACATGGAGATCTTACAATCTGCATGCATCCCAAGGTTGCAGTGGATAATTGTTATAGGAGGTGTATTGGTGATTGTAAGATATTTTCTGAAGTTGGAGCAGCCTATAAATGCTAATGTCCCTCCGTATTATTTAGATAGGCCTGCCCTGCCTGAAGGAAATCTTATTGAAATCATGGTGCCATTAATTAATGGCTGATATGTATAAATCACAGCTTTAAATAGGGTGGCTGGCAGGAAAAAGTTTTTTTCAGGAAACACTGTAGTAAAGGTAAATGTGCATAATTGAAGTGAAGAATAGCCCTTCAACAATTTTATTTGCCAGTAGCTTGACCATGTGTTTGTTACAAACCAAAACAACAAAGAAAGAGAAATCAGTTATTTTTTTTTTTAATTTATTTATTTGTCAGAGAGAGAGGGAGAGAGAGAGAGCGAGCACAGGCAGAGTGGCAGGCAGAGGCAGAGGGAGAAGCAGGCTCCCTGCCGAGCAAGGAGCCCGATGTGGGACTCGATCCCAGGACGCTGGGATCATGACCCGAGCTGAAGGCAGCCGCCTAACCAACTGAGCCACCCAGGCGTCCCAGAAATCAGTTATTTTTAAAAAGGATTTTATTTCTCTATTTGACAGAGAGAGAGAGAGCACAAGTAGGGGGAGCAGCAAAGAGAGAGGGACAAGGAGACTCCCTGCTGAGCAGGGAGCCCGATGCAGGACTTGATCCCAGGATCCTGGGATCATGATCTGAGCTGAAGGCAGACGCTTAACCCACTGAGCCACCCAGGCGCCCCGAGAAATCAATTATAGTTAGAGTTTTATTGTCCAAAGAAAAAATTTTAACCATCCACAAGTCAACAAGAAGAAAAAGAAGCTAAAGCTGTGCTTTTGAGGGGAATTGTGAGCAGGGGAAGATGGCAGTATGGCTGCCTGATTTTCACTACCTCTGAAATCTCTCACACGCAGAGTAGCATCTGCGTCCCACAGTGCCTCTCCCTGCTCTCAGGGTGAGTGCTGTAAACTGTGGGCTCCACGTCCTGTGCGGAGGAATTACGGTTACTGTCCTCAGATAACAGGGAAACACGAGAACTGGAATGCAACGTGCAGAAATGAACATCTCTCTTAAGTTATTTTAAATAGTTCTAGAATGCATTTTCCTCTTAGTCTCAAAGTATTTTACTGGCGAGTTTCTAAATGTTCTTCCTAATTTTTCTAAGAATTTCAAATGTATGATATATATGGGTTTTTTTCTGGACACTTGAATAACTTCTTTGAGCTGAAATTTTGTAGACACACCATATAAATTTTAATCAATGAACATACATCAAGGTTTGAATTGAAAGAAGCTTATATACTAGCAGCCTTTCCGTTTGTGGATTTGGGAGAACACAAATTTTCTCTGAACAAAAAAAGGGGCGCCTGGATGGCTCAGTCAGTTAAGTGTCTGCCTTCGGCTCAGGTCATGATCCCAGGGTCCTGGAATCAAGCCCCGTGTCGGGCTCCCTGCTCCAGGTAAGCCTGCTTCTCCTTCTTCTCCCTGCTCCTGCTTTCTCTTGCTCTCTCTCTCTCTCTCAAATAAATGAATAAAATCTTCAAAAAAATTTTTTTCTCTGAACATATGCAGTTCCATTCAGTGCTGAGCCTCTCATTAAGATGTCCCCATATATTTGTGATCACATATTTTTCTGGGAAGTGCTGATTTTTTTCAGGTTGAGAAATAGGACTCCTCCTTCCTGATTGTCATAGAGGGCTATTCCTACCCTCACCGCTATTCAAAATCTTTTACTGAGCACATACCACATGCCAAACATTGTGCAAGAGGCTGAAAATAGACAAGGAAGATGTGGTCTCTGTTCTCAAGGAGCGTTCCTATGAGTGGAAGACACAAGTCAAGGGGAAGTATGGCCACAGTAACAGCGGAAATGCCATGTACCAGGTACTGGTACTGGGGAGGACTGAAGGGGAGCTCTTGGACTGAACAACCACCTGGAAGTCTCACCTAGTGAGTGGCATCCCTAGTAATAATGCTGATGACTGATGACGAAGACGATGTTGATAACAGGGCCAGGCACTGTGCTCAGTACTTTGTACATCATCTACTTACTCTTCACCACAGCCAATGGTGTAGGTTAGGACAATAACCGTAATTTATTAATAATCAAATAATTAATAACTTATTTTTAATTAATCGAATAATTAATAATTGAAGCCACCGATGAAAAGAAGCAAAGTTGAGCTACAAACCTGGGTCCATCCGACATGGCGTCCCAGCCCGTAAAGAGGGAGGGCTTTGGGATGCTACAGAGCTCGATTCAAATTCTAGCAACGCACCATCTACCCAGGTAGCCGTGGTCCGTTACTTCACCTCTTTGAGCTTGAACGTGACTCCCCTATGAAATGGGGATAGTTGTAACACCTGGGAACAATGTTGCCCCTTCCTGAGAGCTGCTGCCTCTCCCTCCCTTGCTGATGGAGCCCCCAATTACTGAGGCTGAAAACTCTACGTACTCCTGTTCTCGGTTGCCCCCTTGCCGCTGGTGTCTGGACACATGACCAAGTCCTGAGCAGTGCCACTCAGTGAGAGCAACAGTTCTTCTCTGATACAAATTAAAGCTAGAGGGCCACCTGGGTGGCTCAGTCGGTCAAGCTTCTGACTCTTGATTTCAGCTCAGGTCATGATCTCAGAGTCATGGGATCGAGCCCCACAACAGGATCCGTTTTGGTCATGGAGCCTGCTTGGGATTCTCTCTCTCCCTCTCCTTCTGCCCCTCCCCTTTCATGTGGCGTGGAGCCCAGTACTATTCTAGCCAGCTTGTGGGCAAACAGAGGGATGCCATCAACACACTGAGGAAGCTTCAGAAAGCACAGGAAGCAAAGCCGTCCTTGTTGACATCCTTGAACCAATAATGTTACGGAGCACTGAGGACACCGTGAATAATACATTTCCTACATTTTTTTAACCACTTTTACTTGGCCATTCTGTTACTCCTAGATACAGCCTATTTATTGAGTTTTTAGATGAGCTAAATTGTACAAAGCACTTAGTATAATATTTGCATGTAGTAAGTGCTCAGAGGTAGCCTTTTTGGTCAAACTTATCTTCTCATGACTTTTATTTGGTAGCATTTGATTATTAGTATAATATGGAATTCTCTTTCTTTCTTTTCTTTTCTTTTTTTTTTTTTTTTTAAGATTTATTTGTTTGTCGGGGAGGGAGAGAGCTCAAGCAGGGGGAATGGAAGGCAGGAGGAGAAGAAGTCTCCCCGCTGAGCAGGGAGCCCAATGTGGGGCTCGATCCCAGGACGCTGAGATCATGACCTGAGCCGAAGGCAGACACTTAACTGACTGAGCCCCCAGCACCCCTATTCTTTATTTTTTCGTACCTAAACTGACCAAATCTAAGCATGTGTATAATGTATAAAGCAAATAGTCAATCCATCTGACTTCTTAAGGGATTAAACAGTGCAAAGTAACAACTAGGTGAATTAGATGAGGCCCCGAATATATCATTCATTGCTTTCCAGACTCATTTTATGGTTGGCATTAAAGGATTACAGACATCCTAACTGATCGTCAGGAATTAACCTATAGGTCTACTCTCTGCCATGTTAGGATATAGTGAGAGGTTAGCAGTCTACAACTCAGAAGAGGGCTGTCCCCCAAGTTCCACTGTGCTGATACCCCAGTAGAAGATACACTTCTAGCCCCCAGAACTTTAAGAAATATGTATCTGTTGTTTATGGGGGAAGCAAACGCTCCTGTACTTAGACAGGTTGGACTTACTGCCTGCTGCAGACAGGAAGAACATGCATTTTAGGGAGCGATGGAACATTTCATTCTGTAAAAGCGTATTTGAAAGAACCTGTTAGGGGCACCTGGGTGGCTCAGTCAGTCAAACGTCTGCTTTTGGCTGAGGTCATTCATGATCTCAGGGACCTGGGATCAACCCCCACATAGAGCCTGCTTCTCCCTCTGTGCCCCCCACCCCCCATCCCCATCCACTGCCCGCCGCTCATGCTCTTTCTCGCTGGCTCACTCTCTCTCAAATAAATAAATAAACATCTTTAAAAAAAAAAAAAAAGAAAAAATAATCCGTTATAGGATTGGGATTTGGAGTGGGCAATTTTCAGGGGGACTCTAAAAGAAGGCAGGGCTTTGCTCTGGGTCAGATGCTCTAAGAAAGCAGGGCCAGTTTCATAATTGGGAATCAATAAATCTTATCTGCAGAGAGGAGAGGTTAAAACAAGGATAAAGTTGCCCTTGGCTAATAAGTGGCAGTCAGTCCATCTTAGCCAATGTTTGGTATTTTCTAGATGACACAGTGACTTTATTTTTATTTCTGCTTAGACAAAATTATGGAGGGGAAAAAAAATGACGGAGGGGCCTTATTTTGTTTCCACTCTATCACGGTCCTAGAGTGACATTGGCTGAGGTACATGTTCTGTGAGGTGATTTATGTCTCGTAGGGGAGTAGCCCAGACCTCTGACTGTCAGGGGCTGTCATTTCTGTGTTCCTTCTCAGTGCCAAGTGCAACAATAGAAGACATGCCATTCTCTGTGTAATGCTGTGTTTCGAAATTCAGAATGAAAGGCAGTAAGGGGATGGTGCTTTAATATAAAGAGAGGGAGGGGCGCCTGGGTGGCTCAGTGGGTTAAAGCCTCTGCCTTCGGCTCAGGTCATGATCCCAGGGTCCTGGGATCGAGCCCCGCATCAGGCTCTCTGCTCAGCAGGGAGCTTGCTTCTTCCTCTCTCTCTGCCTTCCTCTCTGCCTACTTGTGATCTCTGTCTGTCAAATAAATAAATAAAATGTTTTAAAAATATATAAAGAGGGAAATGCTATGGTTTCTATTAATGGTTCATGCTGGGGAAATTCTGGAATTGTCTTTGGCTGGTTTAAGGAAGTTAGCCTGGGGATACCCCACCAACAGCATGAAACTCTTTCCTCGGAAGGGTATAGACTGGCCATCTCCTTCTTCCTGGTACCAAAGATAAAAAAGGAATTCCCACTATGTACGCTATTCATCCATGCTTAGTTTTTGGCAGTCAAATCTCCTTTGTCATTCCTGGTTAAAAAAAAAAAATCCAGGGTTACCTTTTGGGAAATGCTTTGACTGTCTTTGGTTTCTCTTGGTATTTATTCTTGTTTATATATTTGACAAGAGATGACAAAAAACCATGGTACTAACTTGTTAATTAACATATGGGGAATGGTATTCTATATCAAGGATGAGCCTCAGTCACTGTGAATTCAGTTCTCAGTCCTAGAAATATTTTATTTTTTGAAGATTTTATTTATTTACTTGTCAGAGAGAGAGAGAGCACGCACAAACAGGGGGAGCAGCAGAGGGAGAGGGGGAAGCAGGCTCCCCACTGAGCAGGGAACCTGATGCAAACCGATCCCAGGATCCCAGGATCATGACCTGAGCTGAAGGCAGATGCTTAACCGACTGAGCCACCCAGATGTCCAGTTCTAGAAATATTCTAGAGCCACATGTCTACTTGCAAACGAATGGTAAACTATGAAGACATAGGAGTAATCATTACAATAAAAGCAGCAGTTCAATCCTGGTTTGCAAGTTGGGAAATACATCGCGTAGGAACTATTCAAGGAGACCCTTAATAAAAGCATGTTGGCAAATGTCATTTCTGAAAAAAACATTTTTTTAAGATAGTACTTGGATAATAAAGGGAATAGAGGATTGCTGAATAAATGTGTACGAAATGGGCATCAAACTGTCTTTCACACGCATACAGCAACACTAATCTATGTGATTTTAACTTAGGCAGGATTTCCTTTCTTTTTTTTTTTTTTAAGATTTTAACTTAGGCAGGATTTCCTTTCTTTTTTTTTTTTTTTTTAAGATTTTATTATTTATTTATTTATTTGACAGAGAGACACAGTGAGAGAGGGAATGCAAGCAGGAGGAGTGGGAGAGGGAGAAGCAGGCTTCCCACAGGGAGAAGCAGGGAGCCCAATGTGCGGCTCGATCCCAGGACCCCAGGATCATCTGAGCCAAAGGCAGACGCCTAACAACTGAGCCACCCAGGCACCCCGGCAGGATTTTATATCTTATTTCATTTTTGTTGCAAAGACCATTTTCTTCATTCAGAGAAACTAAACAGCGCATTATAAAATCTTTTTGTTTTTCATGCGGGAGATCTCAAGGGTGAGGATTACCTTTGAGCTTTCTCATGGCTTTGCTTTTTTGTTTTGTGCCTGGCCATAGCAAGTTGCTAATTGTTCCTTCCCCCCAACCCTTGCCTTCTGGATCATAATTCCTCTTAGACGGGTTCCTGCAGTAATCATTTATGGTCCCCTGTAAACCTGTCTGGAATTCATATGCATGCATTCACCTCAGTGACAGTCTGCTTTAGGATATGCTCAAGATGAAAATAAAAATGAATAGCATCTGACTGCTGCCTTGCCCTTCTATGTGTCCCGATAGAAAAGCTTTCATGGGAAAAGAGAGGAAGCGAGGCCCATGGCTTGGCTCTGCGGACCTCAAGTTGCTTGTCAGTAGACAGTAAGGGTGAACACACCGTTGTGTGGTTCTCACACTTTACTGCACCCCGGAGTGCCCCAGTGGGTGTGTTAAAATGCCAATTGCTTAGCCCGGCACCCAAGAGTTTCTGATTCTTTAGGTCACAGCAAGCTCCCAAGGCCTGCTGGCACTGCGGATCCAGGGGCCACGCTTCAAAAACCTTCACTCTCTTGATAACTTTCTATCTCTTGAAACCCCCACCTCCGTGGGCTGTATGTTCCTCCTTTCAGGTCTAGTCTTTCACCATGATGAGACAACTTTGGGGGGCACCCAGTGTGAGGTCTCCTCCTGTGGCTAGTCCCTGGGTCGGCTTCTTGGACTTCCCGGCTAGAACCTGAGTCTTGAGGCCCAGTCTTCCTAGGCTGGTTCCTGACCAGTTTCTCAGGCTCTTTGCTCATGTCCCTGGGCCTTTGTTTCTCCAATATCTCACCTGGGGTTCTGGATCCTTAAAACGTCTTCTCTTGGCCTTACCTCCAACCTGCCTCCTGCACCCACATGATTTGTGGTGCCTGCCCACCCCCCCCCCTTCTGTTGGCATCAACCATTGGTGGCCCGCCATGTTCTGCTGTCACCCAAGTCTTTCAGAAAACTTCTCACCTATAGAATGCTGACTTCGTTCAGTTCCACTGCTGGGATGATTATAACAAATTAGAATTTCCCCAGGGGATTTTAGGCACATGGGACTGTGTGCTTTGAGTTTGGAAGTGGGGATAAGTGATGATTAGCTGTTGAGTCATCATAACTTCAGGACAATGAGCAATGGATGATTTGAGTAATAAATGACTTGAGTTCTACAAAGGCAAGCTTAGATAGAGCAGAATCAATGTGGATTTAAGAATTGTGTTAGTTTTGTGGCATCTGGGTGGCTCAAGCGTCTGCCTTTGGCTCAGGTCATGATCCCGGAGTCCTGGGATTGAGTCCTGCGTCGGGCTCCCTGCTCAGCGGGAAGTCTGCTTCTCCCTCTCCCTCTACCCCTCCCCCGCTGCTCATTTTCTCGCTCGCTCTCTCTCAAATAAATAAAATCTTTTTTAAAAAAATGGTGTTAGTTTTTTCTTGCTGTATATTGAATTGTCACAATGACTGTTGTAAAGTAACACCCACCTGTCAGCTTCCAGGTCTGAGGGTCCGAGGTCCAGAGAGCAGAGCAGGGTCCCCTGCTCAACCCCAGAGGGCTGAACTCAGAGTTTTAGCTGGCTGTGGCTCCCTCCCCTGGAGGAGGAATCTGCTTCCAAGCTCACTCAGAGTGTCAGCAGGAGTCAGTTCCCTTTGGCCAGAGGACTGTGGTCCTCATTTTCTTGCTAGCAGCTGGGTGCCACTGTCCACTCCCAGAGACCACGGGCCTTCCCTGCCTCTGGGAACATGGCAGCAAAGGGATCCTTCGAGGCCAGTGAGACACTCCCTCGAATCACACCCTTTCTTGGTCTGACTCTCTCTGACTTCAAACCTCTGATTTCCACTAGCCAGAGGAAACTCTCTGCTTGGAAAGGGCTCATGTAATGAGATGAAGCCTGGTTACATCATCTCCCGGTGGATATTCAATGTCCCTTAATCATGGGAGCAACATCTTGTAGCACTTATATGTCCCATACACACTCAGAGGTGAGATGATTGTGCAAGGTTGAGGGACACTGGCCAGGGATTGGGGTGGAGGGATTCTGTCTACCTCTGAGCCCCAATCATTCACGTCTGTCCCACGTGCAAAATTACACGCACCTCCTCCAAAGATTTCCGGGGGTTTTATTCCTTTACAGTGTTAGTTCAGAGTCCCAAATCTCGTCCAAAAATGGTCAGCTCAAAAGTCCAAAATATCACCATCTGAGTCAGATGCTGATGAACCTCCTGGATATAAGCAATTCTGAGTGTAATTCCTTTTATCTGTGGATCTGTGAAATTAAAGAGACAAGTTTTCTGCTCCCCACATGCCCCAGTGGCAGCATGGCCCAGAGATGACAGTTATGGGCATTTAACAAGGGGGTAAATCAAGGCATGTAGGAACTATCTGTCTAAAGCAGTTTTGTGAGGTTTTTTTTTAAGATTTTATTTATGTATTTGACAGATACAGAGCGCAAGTAGGCAGAGAGACAGGCAAAGTAGAGGGAGAAGCAGGCTCCCCACTGAGCAGGGAGCCCGACAGCAGGACTCGATCCCAGGACCCTGACATCCTGACCTGAGCTGAAGGCAGACGCTTAACTGACTGAGCCACCCAAGTGCCCCAGTTTAAGGCAGTTTTGATATCCAAATGGGCCAATTTTATTGGGTTTCAAGGGTTGGAAGTAATCATCCCCAATTCTTTGTTTCACTCTCCAGGTTCTTGGTTTTTTCCTCTTAGCCCTTGGTTCTGCCCTCCGGGGGCAGGTCACTGGAAGTCATTCTTAGAATGCAGCCTCCCATAGCAATGATATGATTTTTTGTGTAGCCCACACTTCAGCTACCTTGAGGAATTTATGGCAGATACGTAGGAACACATGATACAGTGATAAGCATAATACAACCCAAATGTTTGTAAAGCTGATAAAATGGTCCCCCAGTTTTCAAGCACAGTGATATTAACCACCACATGTCAGATTATGAGTCACTCCCCCAGCAGTGAGCTCATACTCATAAGAGGATGAGTTCTTGAAGTAAGGAACTTCCACCAGGAAAGGTCATCTGATAGGTGATTATCTCAAGAACCAAATGTGGGGAAATCAAAGCACTTAAAGAGAAGTTTACAATCAGTGCTTTAAACAAAGTCCACTCCCATTTCCTTCAGCCTAGGCTTCTCTAGAATAGTCAAATCTCATCAATAAGAAAAAGCCAACTGAATCTCATTTACGTCTGGATCGTTAACTTCCTAATATAAAATAAGGAATCACCAAGACCTATTGTAGGCACAGTGTCCCCACGTGGAAGGCTCTTTAGAGGGGAATTTTGGCAGTGGCATTAGTTTAAATCCTAGAACGTTGGAGAGCACTTCCATGCAGAGCATCTTGGGTGGGACCCTTGGACAAAGTCACAAGAAGACTGATACAGGCCAAAAAGAGAGCTCTTTAAAGATCTGAAGAAGACAGAGTAAAGGGAAGGACCACCTAATTGCGATTCTGATTGAGAGAGAATCTTGGAGATTTCTGAATAGAGTAGAGGGGATAATGGTGTTGGAACAGCAGGCCAGAGATCACATTTGCAACAGAGCAGAAAACGGACTAGTGGACAGAAGGAGGAGAGGACAGAGAGGAGATGTGACAGTGATAATATGGATATTTCGTTCTTCATAAAACAATGGTCTGGGCCCCCTGTCAGCACAGAATGTTCTCTGGGGCACTTCTCCAGTCGCAGTCATGGACTGGTGCTAATATAACCATATTTTCTGGTCCAGTCTCTCCTGTGAAGGGGGGCAAGCATGATAGTGGGTCATTGTTGCGGCTACGACCGTGTATAAGGTTCTGTGAAGATTCAGCGTGTGGTTGGAGACACACACATATTTAGCCAGCACAGGCAGGACAAGAACTCTGGGTTTGGCCTTCTTAGATAATCGAATGGATACTTTTTATTGAGTCCCTCTTGGGTACAAAACACTACATTGAGTGTTTTGCAAATGTTAGCTCGTTCAGTTCTCAAAGCAATCGCTTGGCAGTAGGAACTTTCAGCCCATTGAACAGTTCAGGAAACTGAGGCTCCAAGAGCTATCGTTGTTTGGCCCAAGGACACAGGGTTAGTCGGGCATGGTTGGCTCTGTAGCTCTCTGTATACTTTTCTTCATAGCTTGTCCATTAAATCCAAATTATCTGTTACATGTCTGTCACTCACACCAGACTGTCGGGCCCGAGGAGAGGGACTCTGTCTTATTTTGCACCTAGTACCTGCCATACATGGGTATTGACCTGAACGCTCTGCCTTTGAGGCCTGTGTTCTTGTCATCTGGCAGGTGTGCTAACTCCCCAAACTTAGTAGCCTTAGGAATGTTGTAAAAATGTGGCAGGGACACAATTTGCAGGCCTGGAGGCAAGGAGAGTGCAGAGTTTTAGAACGCCTGCTAGAAATGACCTATGTTCTCTTCAGAGGAAGTCATTCTCGAAATCCTTCATTCACGCAAATTCTTTTTATTTTTTTTAAAGATGTTATTTATCTGTCAGAGAGAGAGCACAAGCAGGGGGTTAGGGTTAGCAAGCAGAAGAAGAAGCAGGCTCCCTGCTGAGCAAGGAGCTCGGTGCAGGACTCGATCCCAGGACCCGGGGATCATGACCTGAGCCAAAGGCAGAGGCTTAACGGACTGAGCCACCCAGTCGTCCCTGTTCATGCGAATTCTTGATAATGAGGAGAAACTGGACTCCATGAACAACACTGTTGTTAAAGAGACACTGTTACAGAAATTCTTTGTTCTTCTAACATCCTCTCCCCTCCACCTCCCAGAGCACACAGAATCACAAGAGAAATTGGGCAAATAGTTGTTTCATGTGTCCTGTGTTCTGGCATTCCTGCTCGTCACCAGGTAACAGAAGGGGATGGGATGCAAGCCCAGGGAACGCATAGATGAGCAGACAGTTATGAAGGCCTGACAGCCAGAAGCGCTCCAAATTAGTCTCTCAAGGTAGATAAAGTACAGAGGACAATTCAGAGGCCTCCAAGCAGCACGGTGAAGTAGGCATTCCCTCGGAAAGGGTGGTGTGTGAGGCCTGAAGCCAAGTTCAGAGCAAGAGTGTGTCATGGAGGCAGGGTCAGGATACCAAGATGGTGGGCCGGAAGGCTTGGTGGAGGAGCATGGTAAGAACCAAGGACGGGGGCAGATGGAGGCCGGATCCTGCAGGGCCTTGTCAACCACATTACTCCTTGTAGCTTTCTCCCTAAGAGCAGCGAGAAGCCCCCAAGGAACAGCCTGATCTACGTGCCTTCTTCTCTGGGCAGTGGAGGGAAGCATGAGCTGAAGGACGCAAGAGCGCATATAGGGAGTTAGGGGAGGAAAGCCTCCCTCTGTGAAGATTAATAGGACCGCCCTGGGGAGCCCTAGAACTGCATTCATCACCAGGTTGATTCTCTGCCTGGTAAGACCTACTTTGCATCCATCATGAGTCTGTCTAGACACTTCCTGAGGTTAGAGTGAGGTGGGTGGCGGGCTGGCTTTGCCTACTCCTGCGACTTGTCCCATCCAGACTCTCTCCTCCACTATGTTCCACTCATGTTGGCGTTCTTTGACTTTCCTGAGTGCCTTGAGCTCTTTTTCTTTCTTTTTTTAAATTTAAATTCAATTAGCCAACATACAGCAGCACATACTTAGTCTCAGACATAGTGTTCAATAATTCATCAGTTGCGTACAACACCCAGGGCTCTTCACAGCTTTTTCTTTTTGTTTTTAATTTTGCAACAACCCCTTGATCAATGATGTTTGCTCCCCCCCACCCCCACTCTTTCTCTCTGCTCTGCTCCTTCCCACCAGTTAACCCTTGTTCCTCCAGCTTTCTCCTCAGATGTCTTTTCCTCAGGGCAACCCACCCTGACCCCCGAGAACACATCAGGTCCCTGCCGTGCTCGCTCACAGACATCCCATGTTTCTCCTTCCTAGGTGCGTATCGCTGTTTGTGTACATTATGTTTAATTGTTCCTGCTGTTCAAAAATCTTTGAATAGCGAAAGAATGAAATCTTACTCAAATGGGCTGAAGCCCAACATAAAAGAGGTAGCAGGAGGAAGGCACTGGTTCACAGCACAGGGAGGCTGGGACAGGGACGGCATGACTGGGAGCATCATGGTCCATGGTCCAGAGCTTGGGTTCTTCAGTGAGACTGTCTGGATACCGACTCCACCTTCCACTGGCCGACTGCCCGTGTGGTCTCGTCCAAGTTACTCCACCTCTCTGTCCCTCAGTTTCCCCTTCTGTGTCCCAGGGCGTCCAGTGTTAGGAAAATCAATAAAGCAACCAGCCTCGAGCTTTTCTGACAGCCCCTTACACAGAGAAACAAGAGATAAATGCTCACTGTTGGAGCGCCTGGGTGGCCCAGTGGGTTAAGCCTCTGCCTTTGGCTCAGGTCATGATCCCAGGGTCCTGGGATCGAGCCCCACATCGGGCTCTCTGCTCGGTGGGGAGCCTGCTTCCTCCTCTCTCTCTGCCTGCCTCTCTGCCTACTTGTGATCCCTGTCTGTCAAATAAATAAATAAAATCTTTTTAAAAATTCTTTAAAAAAAGTGCTCACTGTTATCGTCAGTGACAGCGTGTCCTAGTACTCATTAACGAGGAAGGAAACTGAGGAACGAACACCTGGTTCCATATTTCTGGAACGTCTTCTCCCATTTCTTCATGAAGCTACCACTCCCGGCCTCCTTTCCGGTCTTGGCTCGCACATCCCTTCCTCAAGGTCGGGGCTCCCCTTCTGAGGAGTAGGTGAAGGGTGGGGAATCTGCCCGCCCCCACATCAGGTTTGGTCTGTGAACTAGGGCAGAGGCTGGATCTTCCTGCCCATGGTTCCCTGGGGGGCCTGATGTAGAAACAGACTCAGACTCAGTGGTGAGTTACATGATCCTAACTAGGGGACCCAGTCTGGTGGTTTTACCCCCCAAAAAACCCACACCCTGGATATTGTTGTTTATTCCAAGGGCAGAAGAGGCAGAATTTTGATGGGGAAGGGCTCTTGTGGGAAGGAGTAATATGGGATTCTAGCCCCAGAACCTACTGAAGAGATTGATGTCTTGGATTAGAGATAGGGTGTGGGTTTGCTTAGCGGCATGTCGTCGTTAGACAGGAAAGTGGAATATGGACAAATCAGGCTTTTGACTCACTGATCCACAAGGCAGACCTTGAGATCTGGGTGAAAGACTTGTATTTGGGATAGCCCCCTGGCTGTGGGGCCAGGGACTTAGCCAGGCATTCTTAGCATCCCCTGCTGCTGGCTCTCAGTAGAAACAGAAGTCCATGGTTACTGGGCAGCCCTCACCCAGCAGAGGCTAACCACAGCCCTGCCCAGCTTGCTCAGGAAAGCTGCATGGCCGTACCACTCAAGTTCAGCTTCTCTTGCATGGTTTCCTAAGCTGCTTCACACCCTCACTCCTTCCGAACTCCACCTTCATACCTCACCGCTCCTCTGTCTGGGTTGTTTCCCAGCCATACAGAACTTTTGTCTGTTCCTGAGCACCCAGCCCTCTCTTGCCTGTCAGTCATTTACTTTTCCTGGAACTTTCTTCACCTCTTCCTCTGTGACAACTTCAACCAACCCTGCCTCCAGAAAGCTCTCCCCTGAACCCATGTGAGCTGCTTCTGATGCTCCAAGAGGACACATGGGAGGTAAACTCGCTCATGCGCACTGTGTTCCAGGTCTCATTGCTGGGCATAGTGCATATCAGCAAAGAGATGCATGTGGAGAGACAAAGAGACTGAGGGAACCTGTGAATGAATGGATGGGCAAAATATACCTATGCTCCATGAGTGACTAATCTGCGGGTTGCTTTCAGTGGGGTGGGACCTAGAAGGTCAGGGGTGTGTGGGTGTTGTTGGGCTGGGTGCTCTAGACTAAGGAACTGAAAATTGTCCAAAAGGCCTGGGAGAACCCTTAGGTCAAATAATAAAGTAAAACAAAGTAGCAGGCTGATTTAGCCAAAATACAATAAATCCTAGAAAAGTGACTGACTGTCATGAGTGGCCCTCAACTTCAAGGACACAACTGCTAGCCTGCTCCTGAGGATTCGGTCCATACTTCTCAAGGGGAGAACCTTCCATCTAGAACACAGATCTACCACCAATGTAGTCTTCAGACAGTTCTCCAACGGTGCTCTGCTCGAGTGCTGAGCTCACAAAACTGACACGTAGGGCCTTCTCCCCTTCTGACCAGGAGCATAACCCAAAATTGGACTATAAATACAGTGGGCTATTCTGGCCATGGGGGGGCAGGAAGAGAGGCAGAGACTTCGCATGGCACCTACCGACCAGCATGGGCCAGGCTTGGAAGAACTAACAACTTCACTGCAGAGAATGATGGTGGCTCGAAGAGCCAGAGGGGACCCACTCTTACAAGGCAACACAGCAGCTTTGGTTAACGACTCAGGCAGCCTGTGGCCAGAGGGTTTCTAATCAGAAGTATGGGGAGTTCAAAGGCGTGTCCATGAGTGGCTTCAGCAAGTGTCAAAGGAACAGAATCCTCACCGTCAGGGTTGAGTTCAGGTTTGGGGTTGGCACAAGGTCATGGTGGATTTACCAGTTGGTGGCAGGAGAAAGAAGCAGGAAGTAAGTGGGAGGTGTCAGTGAAAGTGACTCTGTTGTAGCACTGGCCTCTTCAGAGAGAGGTCAGCGTTGAACCAATGCAGGTGCTCACAGGAAGGACCAAAAGATGGGGTGGCTGACCCAGAATCCGTGGACAGGTTCCCTAGATGCTCAGGAAGTCACAGGGATGAGAAATGAGGTGGGGCAGAGCTTCAGGGAGAATTGTCTTACAGAATTCTACACTAGGACATAGCGGATTCCACCAGCAGGACAGAAGGTGGTTTCTAGAGCCGTGAGCGTCTGGGAGGTGTTGGAGCCACTCTAGAAATCGGGTTGTCCCCTTGGCAGAGAGAGAATCATCACTAATGATTCAACCCAATGCATGGGGGGAAGGGAGCCTTCCAGCTGAGTGTCCAAGGAGGCAACTGGGAGCTCCTGTATCGGGGTGCATCAGGGGGTATGAGAGAAGGCAGCTTTGAAGTAGATTCTGGAACTGAGACAGGATGTGAAAACACCAAAGGGGTGAGGGTTATGAGAGCCAAATTCATTTCCAGGGTTCTGTACGAACTAAGGCACCAGAAGATCATTTGGGGGCTGAGGGACAGGTGTGGTAGCTTTGTTCCCAGGGCTAGGGGAGCAGGGAGGAATGCCCTGGACCCAGGGCGGGGTGGGGCATGCTACCAGATTAGAAGTGGTCTGACTCCTCCCTCTCTATAAAAGTGTGGCTCCTAAGACATTGGGTGGAGTCTCGTGTGTTCGCAACTGACAAGAACCCAGCCTATGTGACATCAGTCTGGGCAGCGACAGAATTCAGTGCCAGGATTTCTCACTTAAGTTGTGGCTCATCAGGGTGCAAACCAGGTTGGTAAATTGCCCAATAAGCAATTCTTATTGGCATCGGTGGGGTCATCTGTCAGTCATGTAGCCAACATCCTTGGACCTGGGCTGAATTTCCTCTTGGCTAATTGCTATCTTGGGTTTTCTGTCCAGTAAGTCCTACTGAGTAGATGCTAAGGTAATTGGAAAGAAACAGGGCTGGGATGCACACCAGTGATGTCATATTCTCTTCACAAAGTTGGAGGACAAGAAGCCATAAGACCATGTTTCCACCTTAGAGGATGGAAGAATCATCTCCTGGATTTGTTTAAAACGCAGCCTCTTGGGGCGCCTGGGTGGCTCAGTGGGTTAAAGCCTCTGCCTTTGGCTCAGGTCATGATCCCAGGGTCCTGGAATTGAGCCCCACATCCGGCTCTCTGCCCAGCAGGGAGCCTGCTTCCTCCTCTCTCTCTGCCTGCCTCTCTGCCTGCTTGTGATCTCTGTCTGTCAAATAACAAAACAAAAAACAACAAAAACAAAACAAAACAAAACAAAAAAAACCCCGCAGCCTCTTGTGTTTCACATTGAAGCTAGTGAATCTGAATTTCCAAGAATGGATTTCAGGACTCTGCCCCTTAAATAACTTTCCTAGGTGGTCCATATTCTTAAGATCTGTGTCCCATTCTCTGGGAAACAATGACGTGGAGGCCCATTTTGCTGCAGGAAGTAGAGACGGATTTTCATCTTATGAGGACTGGATGAAATCCCCCCGTTTGGCTCAGTCATGATGGCCTGGATGCCGTTGTAAGGTGTCTGAGAGAGAGGTGGTCTTCAGACCTGAGCCAAAATCAAGAGTCGAGAGCTCAACCAACTGTTCCCTCCCAGGTGTCCCTCAGAGTTCACCAATTTTTTTTTTTTTTTTTACATCATCCGCCTGGGCAGTGTGTCTTGTGGCAAATGGAAGAATCCAGTGGGTCAAATTTCCTATTACTAGTCATTTATTTGAGAACAAGCTAAGCATTGTCCCTCCACCCTCATCCCTAACTCTGCGTTCTAGTGGAAGACCTCAGCAAAATCAAAGGTCCGTGTGGGTGCATCTGTAATATTTTTCTACCTGCTCCCTTATTCACAGGAGCTAAGATTCATCCTCAGAGCGAGTTTCCGAAAGGTAAACACTTTCTCTGTTCACCAGTCCTTGGTCAGCGTACATCTGGTCTACCCATAAATTAGCCAGCCTATCCTTTGGGTCATCCCGTACTTTGTAAATCAAGATGTTCTGTATATCCTGCCTTTAAGGACTGGACTTTGGGCTGCTTCTTAAGGAAAACAAATGTAGGTGGGTGGTTATTATTTAGAGTTTAGAAGCCCATTGTTAGCACCTTATATTATGATGTCATTTTGCTGAAGATCGCAAGACTCTGTTTGGATCCCTAGAGGACCAGAATGCCTTAGTTTAATTCTGCTTCCTAGCTTGCAAAAAGGGACATATTCAGATATTCAAAAGGAATTAAAAGGCCGAAATCTGAAAAAGAAGAAAGAGATGAGATGGATAAATGTTCAGGGTGGATAATTGCTAGACTCGTCCGCGGGACTGGGGCTGAGGCCAGCGAATTCCTGGTGAGGCAGCAGCTATTCCTGGTTGATTAATGGCCACCCACACAGGCATGGGCAGCCAGGCAGGGGCAGGGACAGAGGTCAGGGCAGGAAGAAGGTCTGAGACTAAAGGTCATGAACACACAGGGATCATTGCCAGCTGCCCTTGATGGACAGGACTGTGTTTCTGACCATGGCTTCATATCTGGGGTGACTCTGGTCTCTTTCATCTGCCCACACCTGGGAGCCTCTTTAAAGCTCTTCGAGATCCTCAGAACAGATTTCCTGCTCTGAGTGACCAATTACATCCTCACCTCCTTGAGAAATCTTGGCTTTTTGGTCAGAACTTCTGGACAGTGTTGGGTGGGCTGGGTTGGGATGTATCAGGGGGAGACTATCAGTGGTTGGAAGCCATTTCTGGAGAATCTGCAGGCTCTTTCTCATCTATTGCTCATAGAGAGCTGGAGTCAGGGCCCTGACAACTTCAGGAAATGGGCTTAACAGAGGAAAGAAACAGATACTTTTACAATGACACAAGATTTCTAGCTTGTGATAATGGGAAGAGTAAGATGATGGCACCATACCAGCGAGGGAGACTGTGCCAAGAGAAGATAATCAGAATTTGGTGATCAAGTTGCTGCCTCCTCCTCTTGCATTGTTTCAGGAAGGAAAGAGAGGCTAGGCCAAAATACACAGGGGGAATCCGGAAATCTCTGGCTGAAAGAATTCTGCTCTGTCTTACTTCTACCACTGTAAGCTTCATCGGAGCTCACGAGTTTCCTTTGGAAAAGGTGAGTACCCCCTGGATGTATTCTTGCTTTAAGCAGATTGCATCCACCCAGCCCAGCTCCTCCAAAAACCTCCCAAGAGGGCCGCCGACCTAGAGAATGTGAATTCTGGTGGAGTTGCACAAATAGGAAATGGTGAGCTATGATGCACTTTGTGGGGAGCGGGGAGTGAGGGCTTTGCACATTCAGAAGGTTGCCTAGGGTCCCTCCCTGTGTCTGGGGAGGAAGTGGGGAAGAAGGGAGGGGGCATCAGCTCCCTGTTTTCTCCATTGGGCTCCCTCCCTTCTCCCACTGCCTTTTGGCTGGGCCTACTCCCACTCATGCTTCAGGATCCGGTTTAACCACACCTCCTTCCCAGACTCGCCCAAGGAGTCTGGGAGCCTTGGCAGCTCCATCCCTTGGGCCCTCGTGGCTGTTTATATACATATCTCATTCACTCCGATCTGTTTATAGCTACATTTCTCCCACAGACCATGAATTCTTTGAAAGCAGGGATCATATATTCATTCAGCCTCTAACAGAATACACAATATGATTCAATAACTATGCACATGATGAGTGGATTTATAACAATTAAAATCCTTCACACCCTGGCCAGACACATGATCCGTGTTGATTAAATAGGTTTCTCATACGAGAAGGGCGTTTCTCAATGGCGGGGGGCGCCTTCGTGCTATTTTCGTGTTATTTTTCTATTCATTAAAACAGGTTCCTTTCATGCTTTTCTGAATTAAACTGCTGCCCAGTTAGTCACTAAAAACAAAAGGTATCTTCTTTTGTTCACCCAAATCTGACCAAATTAATGAAGATCACCAAAACCGTGCAAGCAGACTATTTCACGGAGGTTTCTGGTTTAAGCAGAGGCCAGCAAGAGGTAAACACTAGAAAATCCCCAGGAGAGGGGTGCCTGCCTGCCTCACACTCAGTGAAGTATGTGACTCTTGACCTTGGGGTCATGAGTTCGAGCCCCACATTGGGTGTAGAGATTATTAAAAAAAATAAATAAACTTAAGGAAAAAAATCTCCAGAAGGAAAACTGTAAAAGGAATACCCTACTAATCACAGGAGATTTTTTTTTAAAGATTTTATTTATTTATTTGAGAGAGAGGCAGTGAGAGAAAGCATGAGCGAGGAGAAGGTCAGAGGGAGAAGCAGACTCCCCGTGGGGCTGGGAGCCCGATGGGGGACTCGATCCCGGGACTCCGGGATCATGACCTGAGCCGAAGGCAGTCGTCCAACCAACTGAGCCACCCAGACGTCCCTAATTACGGGAGATTATATGGACACCCCCCCAAAATCACAAGGGTGGCCAGGCAAATTTGGGGAAATTTGGTGGCATCATTTTCCACATTCTAGCAAGAATTGAAGAAATGTAATCTGCAGTGGGTGCCTGGTTTGGTGAATTCAGCATACTCCTTTGCTGCTGGCCCAACTGTTTGGGAAAGCGGAATGACCATATATATAAGACACCAGAAGGAAGTTCCATAATGCAGCCCCTGGAAATTTATCTCAAAGCAATACATGAAAAGAAGAAAACCTATACACTTGAAAGTGTGTGTTGTTCTCGTAATAAGGGCGCCCTCACTCTGCTAGTCCACTTGGTCGCCAGCACCCCCCAGAGCATTCTGAGGCTTTTAGGAAGACAATAATTGCTGATTAAACCAGAATCCAAAGCTTTAGTAACCAAACCAATCCCTATCCCACCAACCCAGCCAAACCAAAACCTTTTCCTCTCCATTCAGAAAGGGTTGAGAGGAAGCAGGTGTTTCAAAAAAGAATGTAAGATCATTTAACCACGACAAAATAAAGTAATTTTAGTTGATGTTCTTTAAGAAAAGTAAAAACTAAAAAAAAAAAAAAATTAGAAGAACAAATATTGTCGAAATCTTTAGAAACGGAGACAACCTCCAATAGGGGATTGATGAGTAAAATTAGCAGTCCTTAAACAGTTCTGCTTACTATAGGACATACCATTTACCCTCTTGCATATTTTTAGGTTAACATTTTAAAATGTTTCATTGTAAGTTTAAGCATTTGCAAAGAATGCAATTTCCTGCATACTGTAAACATTGACATTTTAAAATGGAATAGTCACTCTCTTGAATGAATCCAATACAATCTAAACACTATAGACATTATGCCCACTACTCACCATTTCAAAAACATAAGAAAAGCCTCTTCTTTACCTACAGTATATTTTACCTCGTTTATTTTTCTCTTTACACTATAACTCCATTTCACATTCTCGCCCTTCAGGATTATATCCTAATTTCATGCATTTCTGTGTTTGAATGTATTTTTCTATCACCCTACTATATTTCTCTGCAGTGAAAAGATATATACATTTAAATTTCAGTTTTTAATTTTCCTGTGGCTAAAAGACTGTAAGTGCTGAAACATTTTCTTCTAGATTGAGATATCATATTTATTAATAATAATCGAGTATTCAAAATAATATAAAATATATTACAAAGTTTTAAAATTAGACATAAGTATTTTTTTTTTTTACAATTACTGCATGTGTTTGTTGTTGAATACTACTTCTTACAAGAAAGAGATATAGTTTAGCATCAGGGTTTTCTGTTTTTCATTTTTGTAAATTCTAAAAATGTTTTTACCATTAATAAATAGATGGGATTGTAAGGCGTTTTGAACTTTTCAATTCTTTGAACTCCTTCTAACTTATACAACTAATTTGGTGATCTTCAAGGCCATCCTTTATTGAAAGCAACTATTTGGAAATCATATGACTTATAGAAGAATTTGTTACACAGCCATTAGAAGTATATACTTTCTCCACACAGTCCAGTCTTGTAAATTGATAGAAAACTGACACAGGTTCCCTGAAGTTTTTACACCCTGGAATAAGGCACCCTTTTAAGATTCTCAGTGAATGAGAGTTATGCCTCCCTCTCCCTCACTTCCTTTTTTTGCAATTTGGAAAATGTATGCCTATGGTGATACAGTTGGGAAAGGAAACAGGCAGACAACTTGACCGCATTCTTTAAAGCTGCAAATCAGTTTCTGGAAGTAATATGGATGCAAGTTGAAGATTGAAGAACAAGCGATCTTAAAATGATCTTAAGTGTGCACTTACCCCTTGAAAATCCCCCAGGGGGTGCACATCTCAGTTTGCACGTCACATACAGCATCTTACTGAATTTGTAAGAGAGACAAATCAGCTCAGGCTAGGTCTTGGTTGGGGTTTGTGACTGGCGTTTATCTGTACCTTGGGAGTATAGAACTGTGATATGCACACTAAGGATAAAACAGCTAGTCCTCTGGGCTGGTTGATTGTTAAAGAAGGTTGCCCTGATCCTTTATATTCTGTTCTTCTATATTTTCTTCTCAATATTCTCAAAATTCAGTAACCTGAATTTTGGGGTACCAATGTGGAGCCTGTGTACTGACTACCTAAATAAAAAATAATTATTAAGACTGTAAAAACATGAGAAATCTTTAGAGTATGGTATGGGGGAAAAGCAAAATATGTAGTTGTATGAAAATTAGACTTCAGTTATGCACTGAACTACATCAACTACAACTACAACCCAACTACATCAACTACAAAAGTACATAAATTTATCAACAACACTGTGAGTCAGTAAGCAAAAATGAAGCTGTGATTTTTTTTTTCTGTGTGTGTGTGTGTGTGTGTGTGTGTGTGAGAGAGAGAGAGAGAGAGAGAGAGAGAGAAATGTCTGACTTCAAAAATAATGATTACTTTTGTGAGGCTGGGGTCGGATAATCTGTCAAACCTAATATTCTCTTTCCCCTAGCGGTACTCAAGGAACTGGGTTTAAGTTCCCCAAAATAAAGTGTTCCAGAGATTGATGATCAGTGGGTTTTTTTTTTTTTATCAGTTTTTCAAACCCTATTTACTCATCACGATTCACGACGGTGTCATTCCCAACATGCTTACACTCTTCTTCAAGCTAGTTTCATACATCCCGTGTCTTAACGTTATAAATGTGGGAAGTTTTCTACCTGCTCTATGATAGACTCTTCACTCATGTGCTGGTTTTACTGTTGTCAGGAGCTCGACCTTGCTGACTTAACACTGCTCTGAAATTTTACCACTTTTCGTAAATTTTGTAGTTTTTAGAGTCCTTACTTAAAAAAAAAAGAACAAATCATGTCTGGCAGCCTCCCCAACGAATCTTTTTCTCCTATTTCTGTTTCTAGTGTTTTTCTTGTCTTGTTTTTCCGAGATCCGAGGGCTCGGTGTGTTTCTACCCAAAGGAGAGAAAGAGAGTAGTCCGAGAGCATTTATGGGTGTGAGAGAGTAATAGGAACTGCCGCCCTTCTGGAAGTTCTGGCCGTGGGAGCCGAAGGTCCCGCCAACCAGCCTCCCGAGAAACAGGCGCGGGGAATCCCGAGCGGAGAAGCCCGCGATCCCCCGCGCACCACTTCCACCGACCCGGGCGGACGCTGGGCGATGGGGCCCCACGGCCACGCCCCCTCGTGGGGCCACGCCCCCCGGCGTGCCTCACGCCGGAGCGTCTTCCGCCGGGCTGGCCGCCCCGCCCCGCCCCGCCCCGCCCCTACGCGGTTGCTCGCGGCGGCCGCCGCCCTCCCCCGGCCCAATGGCGCGGCTGCCGCGTCAGTGATGTGAAACCTCGCTCCGGCTTGCCCGGCCCCCGGCCCGCAGCCCATTACACCATCCGCCGCGGCATCCGCTGCAGCTGCTGTAGCCCGCGCGGACGGGGAGGGCGGGAGGCAGCTCGGCGTGGCGGGGCGGGGCGAACGGCGCGGCCGGATTCATTCCTGTGGGGCGCGGGGCATGGAGGAGCTGTGCGGCTGCAGGCGGAGCAGGCCGGCCGGGGCGGCGGCGCGGACAACGGTTTCCATTTAAGGGGGGCGGCCCGAGCCCGAGCGGCCGGCGGCGGCGGAGCGGACCAGCCCCCGGGCAGGTAATGGCTGCGGCCTGAGGCTCCCGCGGGGAGACCCGGGCGGGAAGGGGAAGGAGGGCGCCCCCGGGCCGCGGAAGGCGGGCGGCGGACTGGAGGCCCCGGGCTCGGCGGCCGGCCGGCCGGGGGTCGTGGTCGCTCGGGGAGGACGGAGAGGGGCCGCCCGGGTCTGGAGAAGGTGGCGGTGAAGGTTATGGAGGGGGGGCCACGGGGGTCTGGGGAACCTGCGATCCCTGGCGGGGGGTGCGGAGGCGGATCGAAATGGGGCGGGCGAAGTTGTCTAGAAGGCGGCCGGATTTCCTGAGAGCCTCGAGTAGTTTGTAAGGAAAGAGAACCTTTAGGGCGAGGGCTCTGGCGCTGGCTGGCCGCGGTTTGTTGTGTCCGACGTTTTTGTTCCTTCGCGAAACCCATTCTGGCCACCGCGAGGCCTCGAGCCTGGCGCCCTTGGCTCGCTCTCCTCTGCAGATGTGAGAGAGAGAAACACTGCTGGACCCGCGACTCTTGCCTCTTTCGGTTGTACTCTCTCTCCCTAGGCGTGTGCAGAGCAAAAACTAGAACAAAGCTTGGCTGCTTAGGGGGCGAGAAAACCGGTCGCCTGGAGTGTTTTCAATTTACCGCATGGAGAAGAGAAACCGCCTGCCACCAGAACATTGGGGGCGGTGTGCACCTTTTTGTGTTCTTTCCCACCGTGTTTGGGTGGCTTGAGTCGTCCCTAAAGTACGCCACCGCCCCCCCCCAACCCCTGCCACCTGGGAGTAGGAATTAAGAAAACCCAAACAGTGTTTTTGCCTTCACCTCTGGAAAATTCGAAACTGCTACTTTTCCTCTTCCTTTTCCTTTTTCTAGTTTGGTGCTCTGGTGATCAGATGTCGGAAGGCAGTAAGGCGACAGACTCTCCGTGGTTTTATATCCGTTTGGGGTGCAGCGGTTGACGTTGAACTTCGGTTCCTGTCACTCTTGCCTGTGTCGATAGAGTTAAGCTGGAGCTTTGCTTTGAGGGATAAAGAAAGCGCAGCCTTTCCACTGGACATAAATGGATCTAAAGACAGCGGTGTTTAACGCAGCTCGGGATGGCAAACTGCGGCTTCTCACCAAGTTGTTGGCCAGCAAATCCAAAGAGGAGGTTTCCTCCTTGATCTCGGAAAAAACAAATGGAGCCACGCCACTTCTCATGGCCGCCAGGTATGGGCACCTTGACATGGTGGAGTTCCTCCTGGAACAGTGCAGTGCCTCCATAGAAGTGGGGGGCTCGGTCAATTTTGATGGCGAAACCATCGAGGGGGCTCCCCCGCTGTGGGCCGCTTCTGCCGCGGGACATCTGAAGGTGGTACAGTCCCTGTTAAACCATGGAGCGTCTGTCAACAACACCACTTTAACCAATTCCACTCCTCTTCGAGCTGCCTGTTTCGATGGCCATCTGGAAATCGTGAAGTACCTCGTGGAACACAAAGCTGACCTGGAGGTGTCCAACCGACACGGGCATACGTGCTTGATGATTTCGTGCTACAAAGGACACAAAGAGATTGCTCAGTATTTGCTTGAAAAGGGGGCAGATGTTAATAGAAAAAGTGTAAAAGGTGAGTCCGACTTCTTCGTTTCGGCTCTCTAAGTGTTTACCATTATTTTTGGGAAGTCTGGTCCCTAACTATAAACAGCGGCTGCTGAGTCAGCCAGCATTGACAGACCTGTTTTGATGAGGTGTCCCTTCCAGCAAACCTTGTTGGTCCTTTCTCCCGTGTTTGAGAATTCTTTGCGCAAGTGTGGTACAAGGACCTCGGTCATGATGTTAAGGAGCATTTTCTGTCTCTGATTTGGAGGCCCTTCCAATTCTTGGGCTCCCCAGAGTTACAGGGCATGTTAGTGGCAGTTGATCAGAGCCCTTAGCCTTGCACTGAATCCACTTGAGAATATACTTCAGTATAATGTATTTTCTTAGCTTTGATTTTTTTTTTTTTCCCCTAAGAACACCAGTGGAGTAGAAACTACTATATTTAGTGAGTCATTGTCTTATGTGTCTTAGCTAGGCATTTTGTTTGTTATTCTGTCGGGGAAGGCCAGGCCACACTGACCTGAAAGGATTAATACCAGTGGAAAAAGAGAAAATCCGTTCCCTTATTCTCTATTTATTGTGTGGCCAATAGAAAATCCTTTCACATTAGAACATGTATTAAATATAGCAGGAGAAAAAAGAGATTTTAAAAACTGCTACAATCCTGAGAGCCAGACAAGTGCTAGGTTAGACAGAAGTGGATTTGTTGGCTAGCAACAGTGTAAACACCTCTGTCCAAAAGAAGAGCTCAGGTTTACAGTTGTGTGTAATTTTCAGGGATTGTAATAAGCCTAAAGCAGCAAAATGATAGTTGTGAGGGGTTTTTTTTGAAACTTTTAAAAACAGGTGTTTTGATCGCCTGTTTTGATACTTGGAAATTTTTTTTTCCTCCTTCAGCATGTTTATTTATACAATCAGCATAGTAATTCACTGCCCCATTAAAAGAAAATCTGTTAAAACTTAATAGCCTGCCTATATGGTTAAAAAAAAAACAAACCCCAAAACTCAATATAAATTGATTGACGGCGTTCCCAATGACAAATCTTATCACCTCTGACTTCTAGACCTCCAACCCTCTGGCAGCCACTATTTATAAGCCCTGTTTATGGGGTTTTGTGTGTCCTGGAGATGGTCTGTGAAGAGACTTGTCTTTTTCTTCCCCCTTTCCCTTCTGTTAGTAGATACATACAGTTTCGGTTGTGTTTTTGTTTTTGTTTTTTAAACCTTAGATTATCTTGGATGGCATTGAACTCCAGCATACAAAGCTGCCTCATTCTGTTTAGCGGCTGCACAGTATTTCATTGTATGAATCTACATAATTTATCTAGGCCCTTTTGATGGACAGTTAGGGCATATCCAGTGTAAGCCGTGCTTCTGTAAATATTCTTGAACACAAGTGTGTCTTCACACACTTGGGTGAGAAGAGCTGTAGGGTAGATACTGATAAATGGGATTGCTGACTCAAAGAGTGCGTTTGTTTTTGTGATGGTGTCTGATTGCCTTTCAGAGAGGCTAAAGTACACCATTATGGGACAGGACATAGTTATTGGACAGAATTTACTCAAATTAGTAGAATCTTTTTTTTTTTTTTAAAGTTTTGATATAAAATGATGTGGGCTCATTGTGATTTCCTGTAAATTTTTTTTTTTTTTTGAGAAAACATAAAAAAATCTCACCAAATGCCACTTAGAGATAACTGATACATGTACATAGTTTTATTTTATATGCTCTTCTATAATCATTTTTTTTAGCTTAATCAGTAATATCTTTAATAGCATTAATTTTAGCCCCCGATTTCAATAGCCACATACTCTCCCAATGGAGTTCTCTGTTGCTTCTGGCTTTTCAGTAGGAGACAACATGGTTCCGTAGACATTCTTTCTTAGGCATTTTTTTCATTTGTTCCTGATCATCTCTTTGAGGTGGGTTGTTGGCGTAGAGGATAGTGTGACATTTTTGTTTTAAACATTCATTCCTTTAAAGAATGCTAGTCTTAAGAGAACAGTTACTGTTTACATGACCATGTTAACTATGGGGAATGCTTTGAAATCATAACTAGTAGAGAAAGCATTAAAAGGTACGGCCGTTTGTTGAGGCTTGTTGGATTTTTTTGTTTCTTTGTTTTGGGCTTTTCATTCATTAGCCTAATAACATACAGATTGTCGAACTTACATATTTAGGTGAAGTTGTTTTAAAAACTCTTAGGTCATTGGAGAGATAAGTAGTGGTACTGTTTCCCTGAACAGTAGTACTACTTCCCTTTCTTCCTCTTTTTTTCCCCTAATGAACTGAATGGTATCTAACTTGATTGATTACCTTTGCTTTTTTGGAAGAATGTTCCTTTCATCACCATCCTCATACAGCCTTGTATGTGAGAATGTGGTCAAATGATCTAATTCTAGATTAAACTTCTTGAATAGAGCGAAAATAGAGCGAAAAGGGATTCCTTTCCTGCTGCTCTATCAGATCGATCCTTCGCCAGTGTTCCTGCCTCAGTTTTAACTGGTTCCTGCTTTTTTTTATTACACATTAACCCATACAAAAAAATCTAGAGTCAGTGAGAGAGTGATTAAAACCGTAGACCCCAGGGGCGCCTGCGTGGCTCAGTGGGTTAAGTGAGAGAGTGATTATCAAAGAATGGAAGCTTCGGGATCAGAGTGGGGGCGGGTGCATATACATCCTAATCTGCCTCCAATTTAATTAAGAGTCACTGTTGAGGCGCGCCTGGTTGGCTCAGTGGGTTAAAGCCTCTGCCTTCGGCTCAGGTCATGATCCCAGGGTGGGTTAAGCCTCTGCCTTCGGCTCAGGTCATGATCCCAGAGTCCTGGGATTGAGCCCTGCATCGGGCTCTCTGCTCAGCCGGGAGCCTGCTGCCCACCCCCTCTCTCTGCCTGCCTCTCTGCCTACTTGTGATCTGTCTGTCAAATAAATAAATAAAATCTTTAAAAAAACAAACAAACAAAAAACGTAGACCCCGAATGAGAAGTGATTCAACAAGCTCATCTCAGAGCATCCACATTGATTTCACCACATCATGGTTACCGTCATCTTCCGCTTGGTTTGTTGTTTTGTTTTAATGTTGGTGGGTGCAGAATAGGATCCGTGGTTAAGAGACTTTAGCCCTTCAGTTCTGTTTTTGCACCCAGATTCTGTTGGGAATTGAGCAGCTGAAAGTGATTTGAGTACTAGAGACCAGCAGAAGAGCTGCCTGGTTGGGGAGACTGGCCCTCAGAGAACAGGCTACCCTCCGGCATGGGTTCATCTTTTTAAATATCCAGAGGTAATTAGGGTATTGGTAATAAGACAATCACTGTGCGTTTTCTGTAGGCAGGACACTGTGGTGAACATTGTGGAGGCTGTGAGAAGGTATAGGACGTCGCGTTTGTTAACTGCTGAAGGAATAGTGTGAACCTGTGCGGGATGGATTTTAGGGGTGTGGTCTTTATGGAGACGTTGAACTGGGCCTTGAGAGGATTGTCAGGGTTCAGACCTGTAGAATGCACTGGATACAGTTTTAAAGGCTTAGGAAATGGCCTAAGGAAAGGCACATTGAGAAAATACGCGCGGAGGGCCAGGAAGTGGAAAAGTAGGCATATTTAGACCCAAGGGCACTCAGGGCTAGATTAGGAAGGACATTGACTTCTAGGTAAAGAAGTTTGATTCTTTATGCGGGGTAAGCTGAGTTTTCAGTTTTCAGCTGAGAAGTTTTCAGCTGAGAAATAACTGGGATTCTTTCTTTCTTTCTTTCTTTCTTTCCTTTTTGATAGGGACACCCACCTAACTGCATTCTAATTCTTGTTTTGTTTTGTTTTTTTTAAATATTTTGTTTATTTATTTGACAGACAAAGATCACAAGTAGGCAGAGAAGCAGGCAGAGAGAGGAGGAAGCAGGCTCCCTGCCGAGCAGAGAACCCGATGCGGGGCTCGATCCCAGGACCCTGAGATCATGACCTGAGCTGAAGGCAGAGGCTTTAAACCACTGAGCCACCCAGGCGCCCCTGCATTCTAATTCTATTACATTGTGAGCTCTTTAAGGTTAGAGACCTGGTGTTTTTATCCATGTGTTAGAGTGTCCGACCATAGTGGGTTTTTGGTAAATGAGTTTGTTGAATGAAGTAGGTTGGATTTAAGATAGAAAGGATTATAAGCTCCTTGAGGGCAAGGACTGTTTTTGTCCTTCTTTCACTACAGAAATAAAATCCGTACATGAAGACATGAAGTAAGAAGTTAAGGCCATAATTGTGAAAAATGAGCATTACTGGTCTTCAGAAATGGGAGAATTCATGTAGGCCCATAACTAGAGCTGGCTTTAAAAGGGCTTGAGAGAGGGACGCCTGGGTGGCTCAGTTGGTTGGGCGGCTGCCTTCGGCTCGGGTCATGATCCCAGCGTCCTGGGATCGAGTCCCACATCAGGCTCCTTGCTCGGCAGGGAGCCTGCTTCTCCCTCTGCCTCTGCCTGCCACTCTGTCTGCCTGTGCTCGCTCTCTGGCTCTCTCTCTGACAAATAAATAAATAAAATCTTAAAAAAAAAAAAGGGCTTGAGAGAGAGCTAGGTCAGGCAGTTTATTTGCCTTTTTGTTACAGAAATTTTCTAATTTCTGCATAAGTGGAGAGAAGAATATGACTGGAACCACTATGAACTTACCACCTTGCTTCAGTAGTTACCCACATTTGCCAAAATTTTTTAAAACTTTGTTTCTAAAAATTTTAAACCTATTTAAAAAATATATTTCTCTCTCCTCTCCTTTTGTTTTAAAGCAAACCGCAGGCATGTTATATTAGTTGTCTCCCATAGTATAGGCATTTTAGGGTATGGATGTATTTCAGTCAAGAAAGTGTGAAAAAGAAATCCTATTATTACTTTTTTAATGCACTGTAAGTGCAGGTAAGAAAAATCTCCCCTCTAAATTAAGAACGGTTGGTGTTAAGATCAGGGACAAAGAAAATGACCTTTGTCTTGTTGGTAGGCTTCACTGTCCTTGAGGACTGTCTGCATGTTGGAGGCAGAAGTTGTCCATTCTTTCTTGACTTTCCAGTGTTCTCAGCTGCTGGTTGGCCTCCACACAGATACTTTCAGAGAACAATTAGAGAGAGGGCCTTAAAACTTCCTTCTCTTCTGTGGCCTATCTTTGTGTGTTTTGTTTTGATGATAATGTTTAAATGACTTACTGGTTGAATTCATTGACATTTTCATCCCGCCTCATCAGGTTGCCTCTGCAAGTTGTGCACGTTCGTCTTTTCTGTATCCCCTGCCACACTTTTCCATGTCCCCAGGGTAGAAGGTGTGTAGACTGGGTGCAGTGGGGAATTACCCTCCATGGCCCACTATGCCTGGAGATTGGATTTGGAGCTGTGAATCCTCACAATTGAGCTGGAGTTGGATCAAATAAGTAGTTCCTGAACCCTCCTGCCCTTTCAGCTGCACAAAGTGTGTTTCACTTACCGTTGGGGACGAGTGGTTCCCTCACCGAGTTCATCTTTATCAGATTTTCCTAGATTACAGTTCTTTCTTTTTTAATTTTTTTTATTTTTTTAAAGATTTTATTTACTTACTTGACAGAGAGATCACAAGTAGGTAGAGAGAGGGGGAAGCAGGCTCCCTGCTGAGCAGAGAGCCCGAAGCGGGGCTCGATCCCAGGACCCTGAGATCACGACCTGAGCTGAAGGCAGAGGCTTAACCCACTGAGCCACCCAGGCACCCCCTACAGTTGTTTCTTAAAACACAGTTCAGTAAAAGGCAGTTCAGGAAGCCCTTGGCATTCCGGAGGCTAATGCTATTGAGACATTAGGAACGTACGTGATTGAAGCTGGAGGTGAGGAAAGGCCCAGGTAAAGAAGTCACGTGAAGGCAAATCTGCCAGAAACATCTGTCCTGCCTTTGTGTCCCCCACGCTTGGGGAAGAATGGCCAGAAAGGGAGTTTTAATGAAGTCTGAATTACAATGTTGATGCTTTGACATTTTGTAATTTTCAACCAATTACACTAAATATTGGTTGCTATAGTCCTGAACCCTTAGTTCAGTTCCTCTTGGCCTTAAAATTCCACTAGATGTCAAGACCCATCTCCCAGGCGCTTTCTGATTTCCCCGAGTCATAAGAATTCAGTTTACCTCTGGATGCAGATGTTTTTAGCGTTTAACTTTGTTACGAGCGTCAGGGGCCCCTATTGTTAAATTGCCATATGCTCCCAGTTCGCTGCCTCACACAGAGAATTAAGGAAGGGAAGGCATGTGGTAACTGTGGTACAGTTCGTATTTGATTCTGTTCTGATTCCTTTTTTTTTTTTAACTCCTGTCCTTGAGTATCTCTGGTGTTAAAACACGCACGGCCAAGGGGAACATCCTAAGTGGAGGAGCCTTCTAGTACTCCCTAGATATCCTGAAGTGTCTCTCTACCCCTTCTCACTTCTTCCCTTAACACGCACCATTTAGATATTCCAGGAATAAAATGCTTGGGATCAGCATTGTTCTGCAGTTTAATCGCAGGCCCCTCCCCATCTTTAGAAGTGGGCCTCTTACAAGTCCCAGCTACAGAGTTGAAGAAGAATGGATGGCAAGCACAGTAGGCTAAAGAGGTGAGGTGAGAATTCTTTTTATGCATTTCCAGCAAGTCTGTTACAGTAAGAGACCCTTTAGTGGTTGCTTCTAAAGGTCAAAACTTGCACTTTTACCAGAAACACAGGTACCCAGATTTTAAAACCGCTTTGAAACACAATTCACTTACCCTTCACCCATTAAAGTGTTCAAATCAGTGTGTATTCACAGGGTTGTGTGGCCGTCGCCTCACCCACCTTTTCATCACCCCCTCCTCCCAAAACCCATATCCAGTAATACGTGCTCTCATTTCCCCCGCCTCCCCTACCGCGACTGAAGTAACCTCAGGCAACCACTAATCTTTCTGTCCCTCTGCATTTGCCTGTGGTGGACATTTCGGGAAAAAGGAAGCGTAGTATGTGGTTAGTGGTGTGCTTCTTTCCCTTAGTGTGATGTTCTCGGAGTTCACCCATTTTGTAGCACGCGTCAGTACTTGATTTCTTTTTATTGCTTTAGTCTTTTTATTGTATAAGCTCTTGTGTAGATAGACCACATTTATCAGTTAACAGGCATTTGGACTGGTTCTACTTTTTGGCTCTTGGGAATAAGGCTGATACGAATATTCATGTGCAAGTTCTTGAGCGGTTGTAAGTTTTCATTTCTCTTGGGGGTACATGGAGGAGTGGAATTGCTGGGTCACATGGCAACTCTCTGTGTAACCTTCTAAGGAACAGCTCGGTGGTGCCGTTTCACAACCTGTCAACAGTGTGACAGAGTCCCAGTTTTTCCACACCCTCACAAACATGGGTTATTACTCTTCTCTGGGAATAGCTGTCTTAGTGGGTGTGAAGTGGTATCATTGTGGTTTTGATTTGTATTTCTTCAGGGTTCTGATGTTCAGCATCTCTTCATGTGTTTATTGGCCATTTGTTTATCTTCTCTGGAGAAGTGTCTTCTTGTTATTTGCATGCTTTAAAATTCGGTTATTGGGGCACCTGGGTGGCTTGGTGGGTTAAAGCCTCTGCCTTAAGCTCAGGTCATGATCTCAAGGTCCTGGGATCGAGCCCCGTGTCGGGCTCTCTACTCAGCGGGGAGCCTGCCTTCCCCCTCTCTCTCTGCCTGCCTCTCTGCTTACTTGTGATCTCTGTCAAATAAATAAAAATAAAATCTTTAAAATTGGGTTATTGTTTTATTACTGAGTTGTAGGCATAATTTATATATTCTAACTACAAGTCCTTTATCAGATACATGATTGGTAGATATTTTCTCCCATTCCGTAGATTGTTTTTTCACTTTCTTTTTTTTTAAGTAAATTTAATTTTTTTTAAACAAGGGAAGTTAAGAGTAACAGAAAGAGTGTCAGATATACCAGTAAAAAGAAGAGGAATGAGTGAAATGAGTACTGGTCACCAACTTAATTTTTTTGGAAAAACCTGATGTAATTATGAAATATTTCTCCCATTTCTTTTCCTTCCTTCCTTTTTATCAAAGTATAGTTGACATACAATATTGTATTAGTTTCAGGTATACAACATAGTAATTTGAGTTAAACATATGCAGTGTTCACCATAATGAGTGTAGTTACCATCTGTCACCATACCATGTTATTACAGGATTATTGGCTATATTCCCTATGCTGTACTGCTGTACTTTTCATCCTCATGACTTATTTTATAGCTGGAAGTTTTTACTTATTAATCCCCCTGGCCTATTTCATCCATCCTCCCTCACACCCTCCCTCTGAAAACCACCAATTCTCTGTATTTATGGTTTCTTTTTTTATTTGTTTTTTCATTTTTTTTTTTTAAGATTGCACATACAGAGGAAACCATATATTTGTTTTTTGCTTGACTGACTTATTTCACTTACCAGATACCTTTTGGCCCATCCATTTGTCTCAGATGGCAAGATTTCATTCTTTTTATATTTGAATATTAATCCATTGTATACATATATACACACCACATTTTCTTTATCTCTTCATCTGTCAGCAGACAATTAGGTTGTTCCCCTATGTTGTTTGTTGTAAATAATGGTGCCATAAGCATAGGGGTGCATGTATCTTTTCGAAGTAGTGTTTTTGTTTTCTTTGGGTAAGTACTCAGAAGTGGAATTACTGGGTTGTGTGGTATTTCTGTTTTTAACTTTCTGAACCTCTGTACTGTTTTCCCCAGTGGTTGCACCAGTTTACATTGTTTTTTTTCCCTGCTCTTTTGAAGGTATTGGTTACAACAACTTGGATTTTATTTTACAAGCTCATTTTTTTGAAATATGTAACTGTAGCTTACTTAGATTTGACTTAAACAAGAAAATTGTTAAGAAAACACTGCAGGGTTTACTGCTCCCCTTTACTACATAGATAGGAACGTTTCTGTGGGCCAGACTGTGGAATCTAGTTGTACAGCACACCCTTTTCATGCTCTGGCATCTGATGTTCTCATTTAGCATAAAGAGGAATGGTGAAGTTTCATTTTCTGTGTGGTGTAAAACAGGGCTGTGACCTAACCTTTCTTTTAACCTTATTATCGTATTACATGATATAACTGTTAGATATTCCTCCTCTATTTCCTTAGTGCTCCGAGTAGCAAAGACCAGCAGCACAGGCGTCCCTTGGATCCACCGTAGATCAGTTGAGTCAGAATCCGTATTTTACTGTGATCCTCAGGTGATTGTGTACATTAAAGTTTGAGAAGCACAACTGTATTTAACTAAAACACACACATACAAAACTCGAACTGTGTGAGAACTTTACGAGGTAGCTGAATCTGTTGAATTGATATTTCTAGAAAAAGCAGTTTAAATTATAATAGACATTTTGTATTTGTAAAACATTTCACAGCCTTTGTGAGAACATTTTTGTTTCATTAAAAATAGAAATTGGGAGAGGCTTAGAAACTGACTTAATTCTGATCCTGGAGTATCTAAGTAATCTTACCCAAATTGAGATATTTATAAATTATGTGTTGACGTTCTCCTATGATTTAAGTAGTTAGTCGATTGGTAACAATGTTATGCAAACAATCATTTACTTACTGTTTAGTCAAACCCAAACAATTGGTTTGGAGGGATGGAACTCTTAGGGCTCCAACTAGTTATTACTCAAAATACTGGTGTGTTTTTGGATTACTTATTTTAGGAAAATCTTGATCCCTTTGTTAGGCACCTACACGAATGTCTTTTATGTGGCTGCTGTCAAAAGATTACAAGTCTCTTTAGGATTAACAGCAACTGAGATTGGCACTTTCAGATGGGTCTTCTTGAGAAATACTACCATGTTTTTTGTGGTTTGTTGTTTTACTAAGTATTTTAATTCCAGTATAAAGAGCATACAGTGTAATATTAGTTTTGGATGTACAATACAGTGATTCAACACTTTCATCCATCACCTGGTGGTCATCACAAGTGCATGCCACAATCCCTATCACCTGTTTCCCCATCCCCCACCCACTTCCCTCTGGTAACCATGAGTACTTGTGTCATTTCCTTCCTTTAGTATCCATCCCAGAAGCATCTCCGTGAATATGGCTACTTTTTATTCTTCCAGATTTTCTTAGCACTGTTTCAAGGTTAAGTTATGTAGTCGAAAATTAATATATTTAGATCTTACTATTTTAACTTTCTGTGTAAGTTCTTTAACGGAATTAACACTTCATGGACCATTAGCTTGGTTTGTTAAGACATGTCCATTTAACAAACATGTCTTTTGAGAAATCATGAGAATTTTCCATAATGAATTCAGTGTCAGAAATTTTATTTTTTCTCCAAATGAACATGTTCTGAGTCAGATGCTGAGAATTGTATAAGATAGTGTTTATTTTCTTTCTTTTTTTCTTTAAGGGATTAATTAAATTTCAGTGCTTAATATCCTTAATTTCATCTAAGATGCCTGGTAGTATTTATTTTTGAACTTTATGAGTTCTGTTTTTAATTATCTTTCTCACTCTGAGGATACAAAATTAAGACATTATGAGGTAGAGCTACTGAATCTTCCATCATATTGTGGAAACATAGAGGCACATAACTGAGGAAAAATGCTCGAGTTGAATATTCAGCAGTATTTGGCATATGATATTATGCACCAAAAGTCTAAATCACTGATGTTACCTAGCAAAAATAAATATGATTTTATTGGTCTTTGGCATGTAACTTAGTACAGACTGGTCACAAGAACATAGTAACTTGATTTTTAAATTCATCTTTTTACATTTTTTCACAAGAACACCCATTTTCTCCTGAAAGCACATCCCTCTTGAGTGAAATAGTTAATAGAGCAAATATAGCAGATAACTGATGAAACTCAGACTAATAACTGAAGAAACTGGAATGTAAATAGACTTGTCATAAAAAAAAAAAAAAGTTTGTGAACAGACATGGAAAAATGTCCTATATACCTAGGTACAGAAGTAATACAAATTAAAATTCAAAATTAACTCTAGTGCCAGAAAGAATACTGTAAGAGGGGATTTTTTAAAAGATTGCCTGATTCCTTTGGAATGATTTAGAGATGTATCTTATGCTGTCATACACTTGTGATTTTGTTTAAAATTAGGCATTAATTTTTTTGTCATTTAGTTATTGAAGTATAATTTTCTTTTTAAAGATTTTATTTATTTATTTGACAGAGATCACAAGTAGGCAGAGAGAGAGGGAGAAGCAGGCTCCCTGCTGAGCAGAGAGAGCCAGATACCTCGATCCCAGGACTCTGGGATCATGACCTGAGCCGAAGGCAGAGGCTTTAACCTGCTGAGCCACCCAGGCGTCCCTGAAGTATAATTTATACACAATAAAATCCATCCTTTTTAGTATATAGTTGTTAAGTTTTGATAAACATATACTGTAGTTTATCCACCAGTGCAACAAAGATGGAACAGAAAGTTCCTTCATGCCTCTTTGCAGTCAGCCCCTTTTCCAGAATCCACCCCCTGGCAATCACCTGTTATCCGTCGTTAAAGGTTTTTAAGCATTCATTTTAGTAGTGAAAATTCTGAAGCAGCGCAGATGTCCGTTGGCCAGGGGAGTGTTCATATGAACTTGGCCATGCCTCCTTACTTGAACTTCTACCATAAAGCCATTAAGAATGATGACATAGTATCTGTGAAGTTCATGAAGACTTCGTACTTAACAGGAGAAAATGACCAAGATGTGGGAGAAAAGCAGGTGACAGTTGTCTGTGGACTGATTTTAACTTTATCAAAACATCTCTATAGAGAGACTTGGACCTGAGACAAAAATTATAGTTGCTTTAAAGTTAAACTTTTCATTTCATTTTCATAAACTTTTTTTCGCTTATTTCTGAAGCTTCTCTTTTCTAAAATTTGGAGTCAAGGTCTAGGCTATAATTCAGAAGCACTTTTAAATTTTTTATTATTTATTTATTTATTTATTTTTATTAACATAATGTATTATTAGCCCCACGGGTACAGGTCTGTGAATCATCAGGCCTACACAATTCACAGCATTCACCATAGCACATACCCTCCTCAGTGTCCATCACTCAGCCTCCCTATCCCTCCTCCCCTCCCTCCAGCAACCCTGTTTTTTTCTTGCGATTAAGAGTCTGTTAAGGTTTGTCTCTCTCCCTGATCCCATCTTGTTGCATTTTTCCCTCCCTACCCTCATGACCCCCTGCCTTGCCTCTCAAATTCCTCATATCAGAGATCATATGTTAATTGTCTTTCTCTGATTGACTTATTTTGCTAAGCATAATACCCTCTAGTTTCATCCACATCGTTGCAAATGGCAAGATTTCGTGGGGGTTTTTGATGGCTGCATAGTATTCCACTGTGTGTGTGCACGCGCATATATATATATATATATATATATATATATACACCACATCTTCTTTATCCATTCATCTGTTGATGGGCATCTAGTTTGGCTATTTTGGACCTTGCTGCTATAAACATTCAGGTGCATGTGCCCTTTCAGATCACTACATTTGTATTCAGAAACTTTTTTAAGGCTTCGAGGGTGTGAAAAAGTGTGATGGTCATATGCTTGTTAGAGTAGTTACGATCTCTCTCCTAAGACTTTACTTTTTAAACTTATTTTATCCTCAGAAGCTAAGTTTGAATCATTTTTTGTGATAATGAAGTATTAAAAATTTAAGAGACTTGCCTTAGCCTTAGTAGTGTGGTAACTGCTAGTTGGGATATAAAGGACATACTATATAGGATCTGTGGACTTTAGGACTAGAAGACCAATTTAGGTAAGAAAACTGATCTGTGTGGCAGTAACATTGTACTGTTATAAGGTATTACGTAATATCATCATAGTTCATGTAATAGGAATAACCACCAGAATGAGTGACACATTTATTCACTAGGCATCCTCAAAATGCAAGTTGGTATGCTATAAACAATGAAGTCTCTTGAGGCCGTGGAAGTTGCTGTTGAAACTTGAAGGACAAGAAGTTAAAATGGTAAAGAAGAAAATTACAGAAAAACAAGAGTACAGAAAAACGAAGAGCAGAGGCGTGGAGGTGGAAGTGGGCAGCCCTGTCCCCAGTGCTGGGAGGCACACCTAGGATGTAGTGACAGGAAGTGTAAGTAGGGTCTCTGCTGTGTGATTGGCAGGTATTGATGATGTCTCTGAGAAGGTGTTGGCCCACTAGGGCCCAGGGGTCAAAGCCTGCCCACCTCCTGTTCTTGTTCTGCCTGACTGCTAAGATGTTTTTGTATTTTAATGGTTGGGAAAAAAAATTAATGAAGATGAACACATGAAGATGCCCTGGAGGCCCTATTTCAGTGTCCATAAGTCAAATTTTGTTTGAACAAGGCCATCTCCATTAATTGGATGTATTGCCAGTGGATACTCCTGGCCACGGCTGGGCTGAGTGGTTACAGCGGGGACATTACAGCCTCCTAAAATACCATCGAGCCCTTCATAGAAAAAGTTGGCCAGCTCCTGGAGATTCACAGTGCAGCATTCACTTTGGGCACGATGAGACATGAGGCTGGGCAGGTAGGGTAGGCAAATAAGATCTCAGTCTTCTCAAATCCATTTCTGATAGTGTACTTGTGTGTGTTCCCACTAACTGAGATTAAGCTTTACTCACATAATATTTTCTTTTTCTTTCTTTCTTTTTTTTTTTTTCCACATAATATTTTCTGAAGCTCTGGCTTTCTTCCTCATTGGCCTCCTGCCTTACAGGGATAATGCTTTGAGAAGCAGTGTTGTAGAATTTTGAAAGCCATCTTGAAGGTTTTCAGTTGTATCTTTAGAGGAAGCATGGAAGGAGTTGAGTTGGAAAGGCACGTGATGGGGGAGTTCCATTATGAGGTTTGGCTTCTATTAGGTAGAACTTACTCATCAGATTCTAGTATGACTAGCATTTAAAATATGACCCCACGAATGCACAGTACACTACATTGGCAATTGGGAGACAGGGGTTTCTGTTTTACTGTCAACTTCCCTGCTTTCTATTTGTAGAAGTATTTTCTCTGCTTTGCGTCGTTATGAATATTAGATAACAAGGGGGCAACCGCTGATATGTAAGACTCAGGAAAAGAGAAAAAATGCTGTGCTAACGTATGGATACCTTTTTCCTCTCCATTATGTTTGCTTTTATGATTTGCTTCAACTTTCTCTGGGTTTAATTTAATGTTTTTCTCCTTTAGTACCTTGAGATGGAAACCGAGCCATCTTTTTAAAGCCCTTCTTCTCTAGGGTGCACGTTGAAGCACAGGTTGAGCCACGTCACACAGGATTTGTTACTTAAGGTTTTCGTTTTCATCCGGTTACAAATATTTTCTCTTTTTCCATTGGGGTTTTCTTCTTTGACCCATAGGTTATTTAGCAGTATGTATTTAATTTTCAAATCTGTGGAGATTTTTCCAGTGTTCTGTTGTTGCTGCTGTTGGGGTGTGTGTGTTTTCTACCTTGCATCGTGGACCTAGAAGAGAATCAGTGGTATCAGTCCTTTGCCGTTTCTGTGCGTCTCACTTTGTGGCCAGAATGTGGTCCCTGTGTCTGTTCTTTCATATATCCTAGAAAGAAAACGGCATTCCACAGGTGTTGAGTCCAGTGTTCCTTTATATACCTCGGTTAATCAAGTTTGTTCATGGTTTCAGATCTTCTCTACCGGTATTGGTTTTGTTCTTCGCTACTGAGAAAGGTGTGCTCAAGTGTCTGGTGATGGTGGGTTTGCCTGATTCTCCTCGTAGTTCTGTTGATTCTTACTCTGCATAATTCAAACCTGTGTTTTAGGTTAAAACGAATTGGGAAATACTGTATCTTTATATTGTTTTGGATTTTATTTATATCCTTGTAAAATGTTTCCCTATATCTCTAACCATGCCTTTTGCCTTAACATCTCCTTGTATCAGACAGCTTTCTTATTTATGGTTCGTTTCTGCATAGGGTCTAATAAGGTATAATTTTTTTCTATTTTGTTCACTTCAGCCTTTTTCTATCCCTGTATTGAAGATTTTGTCTCCTCTAAGCAGTTGTACATATTTCTATTTTCAGTCTGACAGTTTGTGTCTTTTAAGGGAGCATTTAGTTTGCTTGCATTTAATGTAATTACTGATCTATTTGGGTTTTAATCTCTGACTTTCTGATTTTTATTTGTCCTACCTGGTTTGTGTTCTTTGGCTCTGATTTTTTTTTTTTTGTCTGCATTTGAATTATTTTTTCTTATTTCATTTTTTTCTCTGTATTAGAGGGTATGTGGTAATGAGATGCATATCCTCTGTTATTTGAGTGGTTACTGTACTACTTTGAATTACCAAAGGAATAACATAAAAGAATTTCTGAGTTTCCTTCTGTCCAAGCAATGCAAAAATCTTTAGAATACTTTAATTCCAATTGCCCTCCTTACCCTGATGCTCTTGCTGTCAAGCATTTGACTTCTCTGTGTATTTCAAGCCCTATGAGACGCTTGTTAATTTTTGAAGTCATTTCTTCTCCCAGATTTACCCCTCTTGTTGATGCTTATGCCGGTATCTCTGTGCTTCCATGTGGCTCCTCCTCCTTTTGCCAGTACTAGGTCGGCTGGTAATAAATACCTTGGGTTTTCTCTTTCGTTCTCACCTGAAACAGTACTTCATTCACATTGATTCTTGCTCTGGGTATAAAATTCTCAGTTGGCAGTTATTTTCCTTTAGTGCTTTCAAGTCTGTTGGCCTCCGGCTTCCTGTTCCTGGTGAGAGCTTTGCCACTGGCCAAATTGTTGCTCTTGTGTAGGTCACTTCCACCTGTTCTCTGGTTGTAAAGTTTTTCCCTTTGCCTGAGCACTGAGCTGTTCCACTGGAGTGTGCCTCAAGGGGATTTTCACTGTATTTCTCTTTCTTGGTATTTGTAAAACTTATTAAATTTATACTTTAATACTTTACCAGCTTCAGAAAATTCTCAGACTATCTTTTATGTATTGCTCTGAGCCCATTTTCTTCCTCTAGAATTCTGGTTTACAAGTATTAACCCTCTGACATCGTTCTCTCTGTCTCTCACTGTCTCTGTTTTGCCAGCCTGTCATCTCCATGCTTCTCTCTGAATATTTTCATCTGACGGGATTTTTCCAGTCACTCATTCTCTGTTCAGCTGTGCGTAATCTGCTTGTAAAGCCACCCACTAAGGTTTTCAGTTCTAGAACATCCATTTTGTTCTTTTTTGTAGTTTCCAGTGTTCTAATTCTCAGAATTGTTTTTTAATCTCTCTTACTTAGCTCAGCATAATTACTGTTTTAAAGTCTGTGTCTGATGACTGTATGATCAGGATCTTCTGTTGGGCTTTTCCATCAGCTCTTATTTCCTTTGGTTTTGTGTTGGGGTTCCTTGATTGGATATCAAACATTAGATAGAATATGAAAAATAATTTGAACCCTAGTAAATAGGTACTGTCTAGATAATATTTTCTGTAAGTAGCATTTGTATTTGCTTTTGGCTTTTGTCTGTTTTCAACTAGCAATCCTGAATTTCTTCCTTTTTTTTTTTTTTTAAGATTATTTATTTATTTATTTATTTGGCAGAGAGAGATACAGTGAGAGAGAGAACACAAGCAGGGGGAGTGGAGAGAGGGAGAAGTAGGCCTCCCGCTGAGCAGGGAGCCTGATGTGGGGCTCAATCCCAGGACCCCAGGATCACGACCCAAGCCAAAGGCAGACGCTTAATGACTGAGCAATCCAGGTGCCCCCTGAATTTCTTTAGTTCAGTATTGACATGATCTTAAATTGGGTTTTGGTTCCTCCAATAGCTGGTTTGTAATTTGTCTTTAAGGACTAGGGTGCAGTTCTTCAGAGCTCTAACTCAAAGTATATGGGGGGTTTCAAAGTTCCCTTCTTAGTGGGTTCTGGACTCTAGTTTTCTCCTCTGGCCCTGCCTAGCTGTCAAAAGCTCCACTTAGTGTTTTAGCTGCTGGTTCCAGAATCAGAAGAGGCCATTGGAGGAAGCTTCCCTAAGTTCTGGACTTCTCTGATTTTCTTTCTTCTTCTGGATGTTGTCCTCCTTTTAGCTCTTTACATGCTGTCAAACAGATTTTTCAAAATAAAATTTTCAGCTTTTTAAGTTATTACCGGGGAGGGTGATCATACCACTTGCCATTACTAGATATGAAACTATTCTGTAGGTTTTTTTATCTTAAGAGAAACCATTTTTTTTTTCAGTGTTTGGTGTATTCTAATACAGTAGTTTAAAAAAACTGGCTTCTCTTGCATTCTTACTCTTGATTTTATGTTACTGTACAGAGAAGAATGCCATCTAAACCTCCTGTTTCTCTTATATTGTCTCTTAGAGGAAAAGGGATTCTTAATTTAAAAGAGCTTTAAAAACACATTTCATAATAGCCGTTTTTACTTGAAATTACTTTGAACAAATGAACATTAGTGTTAGTAGGGAGAGGTTCTGGGCTCTCGCAGTGCTTGGTTACAGATGCATGGCTAAAACATTCCGTCCAACACCATTCCATTACAGACCTTTGAAATCCTGAGTCAGAGTAAATGTGTGCAGGTAGTCCTGTACTTCTGTGGGTGCTGTGGAAGTCTCCACAGGATGACCCTGGGGAGAGCCAAGTCCCAAGGTGCAGTAACTGGCTCTTTCAAATTTCAGTCACAGATTTGTTATGGGAAGTGGTCAGGTTTCAGCTACTTTCTAGTCCCCCAAGGCCTTCCCTGTCTCTGGAGGTGAGTCACCTGGTCATGGGAATCATGGTATGATAGGGACGTGGAGCTGGATCCTAAGGGGAAAGGCACCGTGGGGCTTAGAGGAATCTGCAGGTTTTTTCTGCCCCAGGGCAGACCCATCAGGAGACTCCAAGCTCAGGGTGGGCACCCTTCCTGGAGATACCCCTGGGAGGAAAGCAGGTATTAAGTACAAACTGTATTGTTTGTACAAACAGTAGCCCCCCTTATCCTAGAGGGCAAGTTTTTGGAACAGACGAGCTCTCCGATGTCCACCGAGGGCTGGCCCTGGGCAGGCAGCTCTTTCTAAAGACACCAGTGCCAGCCTGCGAGAACTCTGCTGGACTCAGCCTCTGGTGACTCACTGCTGAAATTTTCTGTAAACACCGTAGGGTGATATCAAAGGTCTATGTGATAATTTTTGTTACGATAAGTAGTAAGATGTTTGGCATGAAACTTTGGCAGCTAAAATACTCGTGTGCTCAGAATGTCTTCGTATGTTGCATACGGGCGTTTCCTGATGTGCCAGGGTCTGTTGTCCATTTGAATCCACGTGTGGGAAGAGCAAGACGGCATTGGAACATTTAGTACAGCTTCAGAGAATGTTTAAAAAATTACAGTGGGAAATTATCCATTACAAAAGGACAGTTCAGATGGCTCCTTTTAAATTTCCAGTTGAACCACCCACGTATTTTTTCACATTTTACTGGACTTGTTTTTCTCCTGGGAGCTTTCTGAGGAAAAGTACTCTGTCACCGAGAATTTTGACTAAGGCAGCTGAAGTTCACTTGGCAATCAGAAATATGGAAAAAACAATTTCTGACTCCTGTTAGAATCAAACTGGAGAATCTCAGATGTTACAGATTAGATTTCTCACTTATAAACGTGGACCCTTACCCAGAAAGTTACGTGACAGTCTGCAAAGCTGACTAACTGGTTAATTGCATTTCATTACTTTTTAGTCATAGAATATGCACTTGCAAACGCTACTGAAAAAACCCAAGAGGACATGGATTCATGTTGAATTTCATTAGTGACTTTGATCATCTTTTCATTCCCAATTTGGTCATTTATTCAACAGACTTAATAAGTATTTATTTAACTCCTGCAATGTGTCACGCTAGTCCTGGGGGCTGTGGATCATTTTTTTTTTCCTCATTTGTTTTCAAATTAAAGTCCCATTAGGGGCCCCTGGGTGGCTCAGAGGGTTAAGCCTCTGCCTTAGGCTCAGATGATGATCTCAGGGTCCTTGGATCGAGCCCCACATCAGGTTCTCTGCTCAGCGGGTAGTGTGCTTCCTCCTTTCTCTCTGCCTGCTGCTCTACCTACTTGTGATATCTCTCTCTCTGTCAAATAAATAAATAAAATCTTTAAAAAAAATAATGTCCCATTAAGGTCAGCCTGGAGCTGCCTGCTTTTCATGAGGTTCCTAAGCTACATACATGTACTCCATTGTCTCCTGCTCCCTCAAAATCTGTTATCTCTTTCTTTCCTCTCCTTAAGGTAATACTGCATTGCATGATTGCGCAGAGTCTGGGAGTTTGGACATCATGAAGATGCTTCTTATGTATTGTGCCAAGATGGAAAAGGATGGTTATGGAATGACTCCCCTTCTTTCGGCCAGTGTCACCGGTCACACAAATATTGTGGATTTTCTGACTCACCACGCACAGACCAGCAAGACAGAACGGATCAATGCTCTAGAGCTCCTGGGAGCTACATTTGTGGACAAAAAGAGAGATCTGCTTGGGGCCTTGAAATACTGGAAAAAGGCCATGAACATGAGGTACAGCGATAGGACTAATATCATCAGCAAACCGGTACCACAGACTCTGATAATGGCTTACGATTATGCCAAGGAGGTGAATAGTGCAGAAGAGCTAGAAGGTCTTATTGCCGACCCCGACGAGATGAGAATGCAGGCACTATTGATCAGAGAACGTATTCTTGGTCCCTCTCATCCCGATACCTCTTATTACATTAGATACAGAGGTGCTGTCTATGCGGACTCTGGAAATTTCAAACGATGCATCAACCTCTGGAAGTATGCTTTGGATATGCAGCAGAACAACTTGGACCCTTTAAGCCCCATGACCGCCAGTAGCTTGCTGTCTTTTGCGGAATTGTTCTCCTTTATGCTCCAGGATAGGGCTAAAGGCCTGCTGGGCACCACCGTTACGTTTGATGATCTTATGGGCATCCTGTGCAAAAGTGTCCTTGAAATAGAGCGAGCTATCAAGCAAACTCAGTGTCCAGCTGACCCGTTGCAGTTAAATAAGGCTCTGTCCATTATTTTGCACTTGATTTGTTTGCTAGAGAAAGTTCCTTGTACTCTAGAACAGGACCACTTCAAAAAGCAGACTATCTACAGGTTTCTGAAGCTGCATCCGAGGGGGAAGAATAACTTTAGCCCCCTTCATCTGGCTGTGGACAAGAACACGACCTGCGTAGGGCGCTACCCCGTGTGTAAATTCCCGTCTCTGCAGGTCACGGCCATACTGATCGAGTGTGGCGCCGACGTGAACGTCAGAGACTCTGACGACAACAGCCCCCTGCACATCGCCGCTCTGAACAACCATCCCGACATCATGAATCTCCTTATTAAATCAGGTGCACACTTCGATGCCACAAACTTGCACAAGCAGACTGCTAGTGACTTGCTGGACGAGAAAGAGATCGCGAAAAATTTGATCCAGCCCATCAATCACACCACCCTGCAGTGTCTTGCTGCTCGCGTCATAGTGAATCATAGAATATATTACAAAGGGCATATCCCAGAAAAGCTAGAGACCTTTGTTTCACTTCACAGATGATAATATGCCTGGCTCGTCGCACTGTCGAAAGCACGGATCGCTGACAGTTGCCTCGTAAGTGAGCACTGTTGTGAGAACACCAGCATTCACTTGGCTTGACACCTCGTGCTCTCATTGGCTAAAGCATTAGAAGCATCAGCTTTCCAGGATTGGTTTCCCAGTATTTAATATAAATACACCATATAATATATTGTTTGTGAATTATTGAGAAATAGAATGTCCTACTCGAATTTCTTGAATTGTCTGCCAAAGGCTTACCTGTTCTGGTTCTTTTTGCTGTTGGGTGTTTGGGACAGAATTCACTGTTTTTCAGTGGTGTCTTTATACTTTACTGGTTTGTGAATTTTATACAGTTGAAGGTCTTTTTTTTTTTTTTTTTCTCCTGCTTCTTCCTTCTCTTGTCCAAGCTTCTTCACTCTTTCCACTTGATTTTTTTTCTTCCCCATTTCTACTTACCGTTTTTTCCCCCCTTACGGACCCATGCTAGGTTGTACACCCTTTATGGACCTGTTACCATTTGCAATTACCATAAGTGCTTTATCTTCTCTATGCACCGGCTTAAACTTGACTGTTGTATGTTAGCACATTTTTCTATGCAGCAGTTGGTCAACTTCAACTCAAAATCTGTTACATTTGTTACAAAGTTCCTTTTTTTGAAAGTAGTACTCTTTGTAGCATGACAATTTTTAGAGCTACAGGTCATCTACCTGAGCTCAGGCTTTTCTGTTTGTTTTTGTGGGTTTTTTTTTTTTTTTTCTTTTTTTCCTTTTTCTTCTGAGGTTTCTCTCTCTAATCCACTGAAATTATTGTGTGCTAAATTTGGGAAACAAATCTCTCCTAACTCATTAACCCAGTTGGAATTTAGGTCTGTCGTCTTAATATATCCTGCAGTAAATGGAAGACTCTTGACAAAGTGACCCACCTTTCATGCCGCCAGCGTTGTCCTGCTCGGGCTGATGATGTGATTAGGTGTAGAGAATTCACATCAATTTAACCTCAGAGTGTATCACGCAGCTTTAACGAGTCATATTGAACTCTTCCGCGATCGGACTGCAGATCACTTTTAGTTACAAAAAAGAGCTACAGCATGTCAGTGGCATGGTGCTTGCCACGCCCGATCTAGGCATCTAGGATAATTAAGGTATTTTCGTATGCAATTTACTGCCATAGTATCCAAGGTCAGTACCAGTGTCCGTCTGTCCTGCCAGCTCCAGTATATCTTTCCAAATAACTTGCATGGATTACTTTGGTCTTGGTTATTCGTCACCCTAGTTAAACACAAAAGGTTGCAGTGCTTCCTGTCCCCTTCCTGAAAGTTAGCTTGGCTCTGCTCTTCTTTCCGTAAGGTTTTCTGTTTTGTCTTGTTTTTGGTTTGGTTTTGTCAGTTCCTTCCACACAGTTTCGCTAATGCCACAGAAAGGGCTCTTTCAAGAAAAGATTAAGGGACAAGTACTAAAAAAGATTCAGGTAGTTATCCTTCAGCACTTTATTGTTATTCAGGATAAAATGTATGACAGCACATTTGCCCTGCAAATGTCTTAATGAAATTGTTCTGAATAAAAAGCTCCTTATTTGTTTGAGGAAAAAACAGACTCAAGTGTACCTGTGAATTGTATGAGCTGGATCCACTTGGGTTTTTGCTCGCAATTTATCCTGAGGGTTGATGTCATGGTCTTTACAGAGTCGTCACTGCAAAGAATCGCCTTAGGTTTATTTCATCTTTATTCAGTAAAACAAAAAGCAAGAAAAAAAAAACTCGTGATGAAAAGTAGTAAATAAAAAAGCATTAGACTTACTTTCTGGTTAAATAATTGAGGTTTAATTTTTTTTTTAAGGTATCCTGTTTCTACCAGGTTATGAATTGCATTTCACTGTCGAAAAGGGTGAATGGAATGTAACTGATCATGGTTGCTCTCCAGCCTTTTGATGAAGAGCCTTGAAACCCATATTTACCGCGAGCAAATTTGGTGGAACGTTTGGACTGCCACATATATTAACCATTTGTGATTTAGACACACATTCTAGAAATAGCAGACATCAACATTTTGAAATCATTTGCTTCTAACCCACTGGTACGCATGCATGGGCAGTCTTTTTTTTTTTTTTTTTTTTTAAAGGGAAACTCTGTACATGCAGTAAATCAACACTAGTGGCTCCCAGTAATTTGGGGGTAAAAGATGAGCAATGGAATTTTCCAGTGATTTGACATTTCCCCTTCCTTTCTCGGGCGGGGAGAAGAGGGCTCACGTGCTCGTTTGGTACTGCACACTTCACACTACCCAATGGGTGAACCGAAATCGTGCGACTCTAGTGGAACTCAGGATTTCTTCACATAGCATTTTTCCACCGCTAAAGATGGATCGCTTCAAAGTGTTCTTCAGTCTCAAGAACTGAAATGCCTTATTTCAGTTAGGATACAACTCTCCTCTGTTTGCCATATCCCCAGATGCTGTTAGGAGCTCTTGATAAATCGAGTGGTTTGATAGCTCAGAGTCGTCCACAGTTTCATTCTGGAGGAGGTTGGTTAATAAAAGGTGACCTCAGACATTGTTAAGGCCTTTGTCAGAAAATATTCTCACAATTATTGTTGACTGAATTAAAAAAGATATGTCCGTTTGTTACTTTTTTTTTTTAACCACAAGTGAGTACTTTAATACTTAATGAGCTACTTGTACTCGTGTGAGTGGAACTAAACTATACACTGTAGTGAGTGTGATGTTGGCTGGAGTTTCTAAGTTCTGATTCCCTTTCTGTAAAAATGCCTCCTGAGGCCTGCTGAATTTTAGATACTCCACTCGTGATCATTCCTAGAAAAGAAATGGTCGTTTTGCTCAGATGAGATACCAGTCTACTTTATAAAGACAAGTGGATTCTAGATTTTTTAAAAAAGAGTCATTTTCTTATCTGGAAACCTGACAGGGGCATAAAACCCAAATCAGCAAAAAATAAACCTGGTGCCCATTCTGACTCTGAAGTTACGTGCTCACTTGTAAAGTGACTACCTTACTGTATAATATTTTAGAGACCCCCATCAACTGTGACTTGGGAAAATTCTTTAAATTATATATGAAAAGGTCGCTCTTCAGAATCCTGTCACCCAGCTGAAACCTTAGGTTGACTTTTAGAGGAAAAACGATCCTTGTAGTTATCAGAACTGTGGGGGCCAGATGAGATAACCATCTTCTTGGACACTGCGACAGCAGCATTATTGCTTGGGACTTTAACCATTTTAGAGCTAGATCTTAAAGAAACTAATTGGTCCTCATTTTTTTTTCATTCTTCTTTCTCTTTTTTCCGCCTTCATATATCACTAAACAACTAGTTTCTCCCTTTTGTCACTTCCCATTGTGTATTTTTCAGAAGAAGTACTGTATTCAGATGCCAGCCAATAAATTGTCACATAATGGAAAATGATACGCCACAACATTCATTGTAAGGTCTAATAAAATTAAATTTGCACCAAATACAAGCGTATTTGTATTAACTCTTTTTGTTTTAAGTTTTTATTTGAGAGCAGTGTGGGGGGGAGGGGGGAGGGGCTAGGGGCAGAGGGAGAGGGAGAGAACCTCAAGGAGACTGCGTGCTGAACGTGGAACCCAACGGGGGGCTTGATCACACGACCCTGAGGTCATGATCTGAGCTGAAACCAAGAGTCAGGTTTACGACTGAGCCACCTGAGCACCCCTCGTATGAACTCTTCATCTTTGATTGATGACGTCTTAATGCTTTGATAGTATGCTTCTGTTTCAAAAAATACCTACTTGGTAATTTATAGTCAGTAAGAAGTGTTAAGAGAGCATTTATTGTTCATACTTATATGTAAAAAAAGATGGTTTTTGTACAGTTCTAATTTTTTTTAACAGTATTTTTTTTAAGATTTTATTTATTTATTTGACAGAGATCACAAATAGAGAGGCAGGCAGAGAGAGAGGAGAAAGCAGGCTCCCCGCCGAGCAGAGAGCCCGATGCGGGGCTCGATCCCAGGACCCTGAGATCATGACCCGAGCCGAAGGCAGAGGCTTTAACCCACTGAGCCACCCAGGCGCCCCTGTTCTAATTTCTTTTCCAGTGAAGACCACAGAAACTAAGTTACAGAAAGACTTCTGTTGTTCAGTGCATGGGAGAGTGGCTGCTTTAAACTCTTACTCTTGTATTTTAACTGGTTTGATATTAGGTATCAGAAGTATGTCAGAAATACATTACCGTGAAGGTAAATTTCATCAGTTTATTTCCACTTTTTGATGGTCAAATCTGGGTAGTCCTTGTCTTCTTGTATGTAAATTTCCTAATACAAAAAGTTTTAGTAGGTCCAGAAAATGCTCCTTCTAGAATATCTAACCTCTAATCATAAACTGAAATATCCAGCTGTATAGGATTTCCCTCCTTGAATCATTAAACTGCTTTACCAGTAACAAGTACAGACTTTGTCATCTTCCCGACAGAATCCTTTTAAACCTTAAGTCTTCCATCCTCTTGGTTCTATGGGTGTCCACCACCAGTGTTCAAGGGGTAATCTTCCAAATGTATAAGGATAAGAAAATTACATTTTTGAGAATTTGGATAAGAAAAAGTCTCCCATCCTAAGGATATTGTTTCTTCAAGATACTTTTTGTCCTTTTTTTCATCTCTGTACTATCAGAATGTCCCTTTTTTTTCTTTCTCCTTAATCTTTATCCATTTTGCCCATCTCCCTCTCCCCCCAGCAACCGCCAGTATGTTCTTTGCATTTAAGAATCTGTGTGTTTTGTTTAGATTTCATGTGGAAATGAAGTCATACGGTATTTGTCTTCCTCTAACTCCACTTAGCACAACACCCTCCAGAATGTTCGTGCTTAAGTAATTTGGGGTTGTGGGAGTTGTAAAATCATTGGTTCCTGGATGCCACCATGTTATTTCGTAAACGTACTTTTAAGTAAGATTTGCTCTCCTAAATTGAACTCAGCTTAATAGAATTATCTCAGTTTTATTTTCCTAATCTAATAATTATGTCTGATTTGCAAAATGAACACAGAGCCCTGCCTTAAAAAATTGAAAATGTAAACTTTGGGTGCCTGGGTGGCTCAGTTGTTAAGCATCTGCCTTCGGCTCAGGTCATGATCCCACGGTCCTGAGATCAAGTCCCACATCAGGCTCCCCACTCTGTGGGAAGCCTGCTTTTCCCTCTCCCACTCCCCCTGCTTGTGTTCCCTCTCTCGCTGCGTCTCTCCCTGTCAAGTAAATAAATAAAATCTTTTAAAAAAAATTGAAAATGTAAACTTACAAAAGGATACATTTAAGATGCACATTCATACTGAGGAAGGATTTGGTGTTTAGTTCCCCTAAAACATCTTGGGTGGTTATTAACCACTGTATACTTTGGTGTGAATCAGGGAGTGGAGTGGTTTAAAGTATTTGTCATGATTGCCAGAAACTAATATGGAAAAAAAAAATGATTGCGTCTGTTACTGAAAAGTTTTATGTACAACTTATCAGTAATCAGTCTCTTGCAATGTGAAGTCTGTCCTTGGTTATTTTAGATCTATGTGAGCTTTATCTATTACTTTATTCTTCTCCAAAAGACCAAATACGACTTTGTTAATGGCTAATGGCCGATTTCCTTTGTTTACATAACAGATAACCAGGACTAATTGATCCTAGGAGTGATAATTTTCAAATCTTTTTTTCCTTATAATTTAATGTCTCTGTAGATGATACCACTTGTGATGATAATTAGTTCTAAAACTTAGCAGGCACAGCGGGGCACTCGGTGGCTCAGCTGGTTAAAGATTGTCTTGATTTGGGGGCGCCTGGGTGGCTCAGTGGGTTAAGCCTCTGCCTTCGGCTCAGGTCATGATCCCAGGGTCCTGGGATCGTGCCCCGCATCAGGCTCTCTGCTCAGCAGGGAGCCTGCTTCCTCCTCTCTCTCCCTGCCTCTCTGCCTACTTGTGATCTCTCTGTGTCAAATAAATAAATAAAATCTTTAAAAAAAAAAAAAAAGATTGTCTTGATTTGGGCTCAGGTCATCATCGCAGGATTGTGCAATGAAGCCCTGTGTCCGGCTCTGTGCTGAGCGTGGGGCCTGCTGGAGATTCTCTCTCTCTCTCTCTCTCTCTCTCTCTCTCTCTCTCCCTGCCCCTCCCCGACACATGAGCTCTCTCTCAAATAAATCTTTTCTTTTTTTAAAGATTTTATTTATTTATTTGACAGAGATCACAGGCAGGCAGAGAAGCAGGCAGAGAGAGAGGAGGAAGCAGGCTCCCTGCTGAGCAGAGAGCCTGATGTGAGGCTCGATCCCAGTACCCTGGGATCATGACCTGAGCCAAAGGCAAGAGGCTTTAACACACTGAGCCACCCAGGCACCCAGCAAATAAATCTTTTTAAAAAACGAAAAAACTTAGCAGATATCTGACACCTTGATTATCTTGTTTTTTAAAAATATATTTATTTAACATAGGGGCACCTGGGTGGCTCAGTTGGTTAGGCGGCTGCCTTCGGCTCAGGTCATGATCCTGGAGTCCCAGGATTGAGTCCGGCATCGAGCTCCCTGCTCAGCAGAGAGTCTGCTGCTCCCTCTGACCCTCTCCCCTCTCATACTCTCCCATTCTCTCTCTCAAATAAATAATCTTTTAAAAATTATATATATATATTTATTTAATATATTCATTACAAGGGCTGAACTGGAGACTATTAAAAAACCGAAGAGAAAAAATTGCACCACACCTTGAAATAACAGAACATCTAGGGAAAAATACAAAGACAACATAAGGAGTGAGGCTGGACAGCCAGGGTCAAGGCTCTTACAGGGACACCTGCTCTGAGGACGTTTCTTGCAGGTATCTCAAAGTTGTGGGTGTTTCCAGAATTTACCACCCTATGTTCACAAAGGGCTGTCAGTGTTGGGTCCTCCCAGCAGCCTCTGCTTGGAGAGTGGGATGGTTGACATTACACAGGGCAGTTCCCCTGTCTTCCAGGATGTCCAGGCAGATGTGACCGTGGTGTCCCTGTGGTGGGGAGTTGCAGGGCTTGGGGGCTCCCCCCATAGGCACGCTGTGACAGCGGCCACTATGGAACCCCAGGGAAGGCTGCTACTGCAGGGCTCCCCAGACTTATGTGGATGCCTTCCACCCATTTGCAGAGATGAGGCTGAAATTCCCTTGTTGGCAGACTTCGTGAGGATCATCAGCTCCCACTGGAGCCTCTGGTCCACAGAGCCTTGATGGCACCCCCACTAGGCCCCATCCTTTATGGCTGGAGGCTGGGGAGTTCTGGGAGCCATCTCTGCCTCAATTCTTTAATAGTTCCTGCCATACCAGTGCACTGTTGAGTTGATAATATGGAATTTCTGCTGTACCAGGCACTATGCCAAATGATGATTATATCCACTCACTATCGAAGACTTGGGGAGCTAAGCAAAAAGAAAACCACCCTTCTTGCCTCCCGTTATACACAGTTAATGCTAAGTTGTGTTTCCGATCTCCCGTTCCGTTTTAAATCTCAAATTCTTTCAGGACAAGCAAATTCTTAAAATAGTGCGTGGTAGCTAAAATTCAGGAGATGCTGAGAAGAGAATTAGGTCAAGAATGAATTTAAGTGAGTGTGACCTGTTTATACTGTAGTGTTAAGAGAGAATTAGGGATAGTCCTCTCAGGGTCTTAGTACATAGTCGAATTGTGACTTGTTTATTTCACAGGCGACATGTACCGATGAGTGAGGATTATAGGACATTTTCCTTTGCATACTCCAACAAAATGTTTTGGAGTAATTTTGTATTTACAGAAAAGTTGAAAAGGTGGTAGGCAGTATTCCTGTGTGTCCCCATGATGTAGGTTCCCCTAACACTAACATCCAATGTACGCGGTACCTGTTTATGGAAACCTAGATTGTCAACACTAAGAAATTAGCGTTGGTACAATACAGTTAGCTAAATCTATGGACTTAATTTGTATTTCAGTTTTTCCACTGAAGTCCTTTTTCAGTCCCTGGACTCAGTCTAAGATGCCACCTTTCCTTTGGTCATCATGTCTTCTTTGTCCATAACAGTTTCTCAACCTCTGATTGTTTCCCTAGACCTTGACATGATTCAAGAGTACTGGTCAAATACCTTGTAGAAAGTACTTCAGTGTGGGGGTGCCTGGGTGGCTCAGTGGGTTAAAGCCTCTGCCTTCGGCTCAGGTCATGATCCCAGGGTCCTGGGATCAAGCCCTGCATCAGGTTCTTTGCTCGGCAGGGAACCTGCTTCCTCCTCTCTCTCTGCCTGCCTCTCTGCCGACTTGTGATCTTTGTCTGTCAAGTAAATAAATAAAATCTTAAAAAAAAAAAAAAGTGCTTCAGTGTGGATCTATCTGGTATTTTCTCATGTTTTCCTGAGGTTGTGATTTTCTAGGGAAAACTACCACAGAGGTGATATACCATTCTCATTATGTCTCCTCCGGGGTTACATGATGCCAACATGGTGATATTAACCTTGAACATTTGGTTATGATGGCGTCTGTCAGATTTCTTTCTCTGTTGGACACCTTCCATTTTTCCATTCCATAGGCTATTTTTTGGAAGAGAGTCCCTAAGCTCAGGTCTTGCTCAAGTAGGAAGGGAACTAAGCTCTACTTCTTAGAGGGGGCTATCTACATATTTTATTTGGAATTCTCTCTCTCTCTCTCTCTTTTTTTTTTTAAAGTAGTCTCCATGCCCAGCATGGAGCCCAAAGCAGGGCTTGAACTCATGACCTTAGATCAAGATCTGAGCTGAGATCAAGAGTTGGACACTTAACTGACTGAGCCACACAGGGCACCCCTGTTATTTGGAATTCTTAATAGAAGGGAAATTTGTCCCTTCTCCCTCATTTAGCCATTTTTCAGCATAGTCTCATGGATATGTATTTCTGTGTGTTGCAATCGAATACTATAATTTATGTTTCATCGCTCAGATCGTCCAGCTTTGGTCATTGGGAGCCACATCTTTTTGAATTTTTTTTTTCTTTTGAGCCTTCCTTCCTTCCTTTTTTTTTTTTTTTTTAATTTTATTTATTAGAGAGAGAGAGAGCACAAGCAGGGGGCATGGCTGAGGGAGAGGGAGAAGCAGGCTCCCCTCTGAGCAGGAAGCCCAATGTGGGGACTTGATCCCAGGACCTGGGGATCATGACCTGAGCTGAAGGGAGACACTTAATGCAACTGAGCCACCCAAGCACCCCAAGGCTTCCTTACTTTCTGTCACGACTGAATACACCAGGCTCGTCTTGCATTTGTTCACCCCAGCCCTAAAGAACCAGCCGTTTCTCCAAGGAGCCCCATTTGTTTTATCGGGGAAAGGTATTCAGAACCCGAGACTTGATGGTCAGAAGTGCTTGATTATGCATTGTCCCAGACACACACCCCGATCTACAGTTCCCTCTCCGTCTGTAGTGCTGAAAATAAATCTGAGTTCATGCTTCTGTCTGCAGCTCCTCATCCAGCACCCCAGAATTCATCCCAGCTTTCTCCCTTTGCTTCTTTGCAGCTTCTTTCTCTGTCTGTGAGAAACCTGACTCCTATTATTTATAACGTATTATTTTTTTCAGTCCTGGTGTACATCTAAGGCAGTTTCAGATATGCTAATCCAGTACCCCTGCAAGAAATCGACCTCCCAGAATACAGGGCTCAAATGCATTTCTCTCTTTTAAAATTTCTCTCTATCCTTGGCCTTCCATTATCCAATCAAACGATCATTCTCCAAGGTTACTTAAGGCAGCACCCGTCGTGCGCCGCAGAACTGGTGTGCGATGGAAGATTCTGCCTGTAAAGCTGTGGCTTACCATCCAAAACAAGGAAACGGAGAAGAGACATATTGTACAAAAGTAGAAATATGAACATTTAACCTGTTGCCAGCCCATGCTGTTCTCCCTGTGTCAGCTGATCTGACTCTGGTATCTTCTCCCTGCTTTTGCCCATTGCCCCGCTTTTTCACGTTAAATTTAGATGCTGTGATTCCTGAAATAGAATCACAAGTTCCACTTGCTGAAATTGGTCTTCCAGCCACTTGAATAGGCCTTACAAATGAAGTGATGTTCCAGGGTGGTTGGCCACGGGTGGGGGGCAAGTTTAGGGAGGAGTCTTTCTTTGAATTAGCTTTTCAAGGGTGTTTATTCAAATGATATTATGCTCCATGATTGCATACTCCAACCCCTTAGGCAATTTGTGCTGAAAGCCCAGATAAGGGAATTGGTAATAATCCTCACAACACATGGCTTTTCTTTAGGCCCTAACTAAATGTATCGTGCACACACTACGACACGAAGGCACACTGTTGGGTCTGACTCGCAGAACTTAAACTCCTCCAGCCTGCCAATGTACCAGAAAGTTAAGAGAAAGAGCCTTTATGGTGGAAGGAAAATAAATTTGGGGGCACTTTACACATAAAGTCACATGTTCAGTAAATAAGTTGACCATGAAGCCTGATCCAGTGAGCCAGGGATATAAACAGTCTTTGGGGGAGAGGCAAACAAAGCCAATTTTCAACAGATCTGGAGAGCAGGGGGGTTTCTGACTTTCAGGTTTAATAAAAATGGAGGTTTTTCTTTTTAAGATTTTACGGATTTATTTGACAGAGAGAGACAACAGTGAGAGAGGGAACATGAGCAGAGGGAGTGGGAGAGGGAGAAGCAGGCTTCCCACCGAGCAGGGAGCCCAATGCAGGGCTCGATCCCAGGACCCCGAGATCATGACCTGGGCTGAAGGCAGATGTCTAATGACTGAGCCACCCAGGCGCCCCCAAACTGAGAGAGCTATTGAATGAAAATTGCTTCTATATTACTTGTGCCCCTTCCCTCCCCCTAACTCCCGCCCCCCATCAAACCATAGTTCACACTGTTAGGACTGGCTCTTTCATCTTTTGATTGAAATGAGGTTTAGAGGAAAAGTACAGAGTGCAGCTGAATTTCTTCATCTTTTTGACATCATTACTGTGCTAAAATTTGTACTTTATATCTTATTTGAAATGTGTACTTTTTCTTACATAAAATCGTAGGAGCTGTCCTTTGAATGTGTGTGTGCGTGCATGCAAGTGACCTTTTTTGTATTCCAAACTCGTTAAATCTGGCCCATACTGTGCATTCAAAATGTGTGCTCACCACGATTGAAAATCAGTCAGAGTCTACCCGGCCCAGTAACAAGATCTGTTGTCTGTAGTCTGGAATTTCAGAGAATTTTTTTTCCCCTCTTAACTAAGATGTAGAATTGGAAGAAGAATAAAGATGAGTGAGGGATCAAAAAATAAATCTCACAGCTTGAACCTTTTGTTAACCTTTTAAGCCATCTAAAACTACTTTTAAACAATCCTGAAACTGATCCAGAAAAAGTGACTTCTTTGCTACCATTAGAATGGGGGAAGGCAGTGTTGAAAGCAGTGTTTTTCCTTTTTTTTTCCTGTTCTGTAGCCTCTGTTTCTAGTCTGTTGTTTTTTTTTTTTTAATTATTTATTATTTGAGAAAAAGACAGTGTGCAGGGGGAAGGGACAGAGGGAGAGGGAAAATCTCAAGCCGACTGTGCTGAGCAGAGAGCTGACGCGGGGCTCGATCTCACGACCCTGATACCACCATCTGAGCTGAAAGCAAGAGTCAGACGCTTATCCAACTATGCTTCCCAGGCGCCCCTATAGTCTGTTCTTCATGTTGACCCAGGTAAAAATGCTTTCAGGACCTTAACCCAATGAGAATGTAGTACTTCTGTGAGGCTATGGTGCCAAGGAAGATAGTAAAGAGAATATTACCCAGGTCTGTAAATATTTTCATCAGCAATGGTATACATTGTTTTGGGTTTATTTCATTTTTTTAACCAAATCTGAATCTGTCTCTTAACATTTGCATCTCAACTTATTTACCTTTAGAGTAATTTCTCATTCATTTGGATTTCTACCATCATCTTTTGCCAGACTTTTACTTGGTCTTTATGTCTCCTTTCTTACCTTCAGGGAGATTGTTCTCTTTATTTCTTATTCCCTCTATTTGTTTAGAATTTTTACGTTCCACTTAAAGCAAAACAGAACAAAACTTTGTTAGTGACTACTTTTACATTTTTTTAAACATGTATACCGGTTTGAATTGTAGGCTGCAAACATATGTCCACTCAGAACCTCAGAATGTGACCTTGTTTGGAATAAGGGTCTTTGCAGATATATTTATAGGGCAAGGATTTCAAGATGAGATCATCCTGGATTAGAATGGGTTCTAAATCCAAAGAAGAGTGTTCTTATGAGAGACAGGAAGCCATGTGAAGCCATGTGAAGTCAGAGCCACACGCAAAGGTCATACGAAGATGGGGGCAGAGATCAGAGAGTGGTAGCTACAGGTTAAGGCTTGCCAAGGGCTGGGGGCAGCCCCTCAGAGCTGGGACAGGGGCATGGAAACAGATTTTTCCTCGGATCTTCCAGAAGGAACTAATCCTCTTGACATTTTGCTTTTGGACTCTGCCTGCCACAACTGTGGTGGTGGTGGGGGTGGGGGTGGGCTATCGCTGTGGTTGGAAGCCAAGCCTGTGGTTAATCACTAGCAGCCCGAGAAAACCCATATGACATGCATGCCGGCTTAGCAGAGCTCTGCACGCCCTGGGATGTTTGCACACCTGTCCCCTCCCTCTCGAATTTCCGGTCATTGCCCACCTCCAAGGACGGGTCAGCTGGGATTTAACATTCCTCCCATACACATGAATCACTTTCTTGTTCTCCTTTATGTTCCAACATGCTTATTTACCAGTTTTGCAAACAGTACTATTCATTACCTGCAGCCCATTTTTTTTCCTTTTGGGGAAAATTCTTTCTAGCTTACAGGAGACACTATTTTTTTTTTTTTTGGAAGATTTTATTTATTTATAAGAGAGTATGCACGTGTGAGAGAGAGCCGGAGCAGGGGCAGAGGGAAAGGGAGAAGCAGACTCCCCACTGAGCAGGGAGGCCAGTATGGGGCTGGATAACAGGACCCTGGGATCGTGACCTCAGCAGACACCTAACCGACTGAGCCACCCAGGCACCCCATGCCGAAACACTTTAAAGATGTATATTTACAGCTTTCCAATGGACAGCGTTCCCCCTCCTCTCCATTTCTAAGACACTCTTTCATAGTCTTCCAGCCTCTAAAGTTGTGAGAAGTTTGGTCATTCTTTGTTCCACTGTGGGTGATAGATTTGGTGTCTTTTTCTCTCACGTTTACCCTGTTATTTTCTGTTTTCAGCATTTTGCAGTTTCTTGACAATGTGACCAGGTTGGGATTTATGTATTTATCCTGCTTGGGACTCAGTGTGATTCTTCAACCCGTGGACTCATATCTTTCTTCAGTTCTGGAAAATTATCCCCTGTTGTATCTTTGTGTATTGATTCTTCCTCATTCTCTGCCGTCTTCCCTTCTGGCACTCCTACGGGACCTGTACGACTTCTGTGATCTCTTCTTCATCTCTTTTCTTACCTCTTCACCGTCTCTGTACTAGACTCTCATTTTCCTGAACCGTTCCTCCCTTCACTAATTCCGAGGTCTCCTAGATAACATCTGCTGTCCAGCCTATTAAGTTCTTAAATTTCACTGTGTCTCTTTTTATTTCCAGAAGTTCCCTTTTCTTCAAGTATTCTTGTTCCTTTTTCAGTTCCTCCCGACCCCTGTGTTAACATTCCTACTTCATGATTCCTGTTCATTAGACTGTCTCAGGTTCGTGGGCGAATTCTCTGGTCTGTGGTGCCTTCTCTTGGTAATACCTCCTTTCCTTCCAAAGAGGGTAATGTTATTTTTACTGCTGTCCTCAGCAGGTGATAGTTCTTCAGGTGTGAGACCTCTGCATCTAGGAAATATCCCTACAGAGCTACCAGGGCCCCAGGGGTTCCAGAATTTGTTTTCACATTAAAGTTTCAGCTGGAGCGCCCTCTGAGATCAGGATGAAATTAATTTGGATCCTGTGCACAGCGGGTGGGCTTCAAGTTAGTTTCACGGGAGAACCTTTTGTTATTTAACCTGATGCAGAGTAATGAACATACCACAAAGGCTCCTTGAGGCTGAGGTTTTCTTGGTCCCCTATACTTAAGGACTAGTCTTCCAGGGCTCTGGCATGATGTGCAGAATTCAGATCCAGCTCGCAGTCTGAATGGGACTCAAGGAGCTGCCTTCTGCGGGTGTGGAACCCTCAGTCCCCAGCCATGAGAACCCCCTACCACCATCCGTGTTGGTGTTAGCTCGTGCATTTAATCTCTGGCTTTGCATCCCCTCTTCATTTCTGAAACTTAAAGAGTTTTCTTTTTTCTCTTCCTCCTCCTCCTCCTCCTCCTTCTTCTTCTTCTTCTTTTTTTCTTTTTTTTTTTTTTTTGGATTTTATTTATTTATTTGAGAGAGAGAGTGCACAAGCAGGGGGAGCGGCAGGCAGAAGGAGAAGCAGGCTCCTGGCAAGGCAGGGAGCCCAATCCATGTAGGACTCGATCCCAGGACCCTGGGATCATGACCTGAGCCATAGGCAGACACTTAATTGACTGAGCCACCCAGACACCCCGAGAGTTTTTCTTTCTTTCCAGCTTGGCTATATATTAAAAAACAAAAATTTTTTTTTGAGGTGGGGAGGGGTGTTAGATTTAGCTGCTGTCTGTCTCCAGGTGCTTGTAATTAGAGAACACCTGCAGTAAGCAAGACCGCCAGCCACATTTTCAGCCTAATGTGTGGCAAGTCTGAGAGTGATCAGCGGGGGTCCCGTTTTGTAAGTCAGAGGTGAGTCAAGGTCATTCTTATATTGATATTCTCCCTGGAAGTCAGTTACACTTTGTCGATGGATCAGAAAAGCATGGAATTATAATTGTGCTGAGAATCCTAGACGACCTTGGGCATGCCCACGGGACTCACTTCTGAATGAGAACATCATTTTTCCTCCTCCACCATAGAAAACAAAGCTGCTTAGGGCAACCTGTAATGAGGCCAAGGTCCGGGGCTGAGAATCTGTTGACCCTCAGAGAGGTACTAGGTCTTCATTTTGTCGTCACAGACCATAGACTTCATTCCCGTGAGCCTGCCTGCCATGTCCAGGGCAAAAGAGGGGGCGAAAGTTTCCCATAGTGCGTTTTCTCTCCTTTACTAGAAAAATTCACTCATGGGCTGTTTCAGTGTTCAAAGTACAAGTTCTGTTTTTATTCTGATTTACATGTCTGTGAAACACTGAGCATTTCATGACCCTTTAAGAGAGTGTCATGCACTTCTAACAGTGGGCTGATATCTGAGGGTAGCTAAAAGAAGAAGAAATGTGTATTTAATGGATCTTGCATCATTCCACTGTGTCGGAATACTGGAATTCTGGGATTCCATTCTATAAAAAATATATATAATATAATGTATATATATAATCATAATCACATATAATAAATATAAATATATAATATTTATATAAACATATAAAATAAATATATAATGTATATTATATATTATATAATATAAATACATAAATAATAAATGTATAGATTATATATTATGTTAAATATACACATGAATATATTAATATAAGTATATAAATATATTTTTATATGATATATAATATACACATGTTTTATATATTAGAGATCTACAGATATATCTATATACACACATGCATATAAATAGAGAGAGAGAGCCCTCTCAAGACACTGTTGAACGCAGAGCGAAATGGTAATGTGCTTGTTGCCCTGGGTGGACAGCAACCAGAGAGTGTATTTGCTGGCTTATTTGTGCTGAAGTTAAGGATGGCTTATTAAATGATAATCAAAAGGCTGTTTTTAGTCATAGAATATGATAGCCATTCAAACGTCAGGTGTCTAAGAGAAAATTAGACCCATCAGATGGGAACACACTTTAAATAATCGTGACCACATTTGTTTTGCCAGTCTCCTAGCTACCCAGGGGACATGACAGAATCGCAGACATGGAGAAGATGTAATAAATTACCCTGATCATCAAACAGTTGAAAAAACGCCTTGGTGCTGGTGGCCAAGAGGTTGGTTCAGAAAATAAGGCAGAGCTCATTGGAATTTCCTGTTCGGTTGGTTGGTTGTTTCCTGGGTTGGATTCATTCAATATATACTCTTGGTAGCATCCAAGTGCAGCGTCGAAGGGTGAAGTGGTAATTACAGATGTGTTCACGTGCCCTTAGTGTGCACAACTGAACACTGCCTTTTCTAGAAATGTAAAAATCACACGTGGGTTTATTTATTCCCTCGATCCGATGCCACAGACTAGGTCAAAGGCAGCAATGAGCAGACCACAAAATCACAAAGGGAACTAATGAATAAAATACAGGAGAGTAAAGATTAACGTTAGCACGTAAGGGAATGAGTCTCCTACTTGCTGGATGACCTTGAGCCGGTTACTTAACTTTTGGAAGCCTCAGTTCTACGGTTAATGAGAATTGATAATACTGATCTCACACGGATCTTACGAGGAGGAAATAAAGCCCTTAAAGAGCTAAATAGAGAACGCCTGGGACATAATAATTTGCTCATAAATGTAGAAGCTAATATCACCGGCTGGTGGAGAAGTAGGTGAGAAGATAAATACTAGATTTGCTTGAATTTTAACCTTCAGGCAAACTGGACGTGCACGACGAGCTTATTCTATACTTGATTGCAAGTGTAAAATTTTTATTTTCTGAAATCCAGACTACAAAACTGAAGAGGGCTGCCGATATTGGCCGCTAAGAAAGCTGTTATACTTTCCTGGAAGATGGACTTGGTAGTAATGGGAAAGAGCTCAGCACCAGAAAAGCTTCATTCTTAATTTTGAATCAGGCAGAACAAGGCTCAAACTCATACACTAAAATTCTGTAATCCTTCTAAAAATCAGCCCTAACAACAGGGACCAGGATGAGAAATGTGCTAAGCTTTTCAAAAGCTTTCCTTTGAAGGGTCTCCGTTGTATTGTCTTTCAAAGGTGGCTGACTGATTTCTGATTCTGCCTGGAAGGGGAGATTGGCCACATTTTCCCTATTCCGAGCAGACTCCCAATGCCCAGAGGGAATTATGTTCTGTCTTCCCTGGCCTGTAGGAGGGGTGTTGCTAAGAAACAGAATTCCTGATACATTCTGAGGCAAGCAGCTTGCACTGAGAATAAAATGCAGCAGAGGCAATGTGTTTGCACAATCGAAAGCTGTTACTATCCAGAGAAGACTACATCTCTGGCTGATTAGGCATAACTCATCTGATTACGTGAGGCTAAGAAAACAAACCTGAAAAGCCTAGATATCGATGAGAAAGCATAGAGGGCATGCTGCCAGATCCTCCTTTCGCTAGTGTCTGAAGGACAGAGGGAAAAGAGCTACGGGGTCTGAAGGATGGAAGGCACTGCCATGCGCTGAGCTCTTGGGCTCCGGCCGTGGGCTGGGCTCCCCCGCGGCCAGATCCTGCCGGCGCCCCCGCAGAACCTGAAACATGGGTGGCATCATCTCCCCTGCACGGCGAAGGGAATAAGCTCATCGGACATTTGGCCAAAGTCACCAGGCTGGGGAGTGTCAGTGCTCATGACTTCAAACCTAGATTTTCTGACCCACAATGCAGTGTTCCTGCCATGGTCCTTCCCCCATGATGGGCTCCTGTTTGTAGAGTTTGTAGGTCAGGGTGAGGTGCCAGCAGCCAGGGAGGGCGGACAGAGTCTGCGACGTCCGAACTCGGGCCTGGAGTTCTGGTTTCCCTCGGTGAAGAGCAGGTGCTCCCGGTGTGTTGTGTTCTCCAGTGAGTGTGCATTCCTGCCAAAGACCGTTAGGGTACAGGCAGTTGGGAATTGCTGGAATGGGTCACCGTCTCAGTGACTGTGCAAGTCTGGTACGACAGAGGAGCCTAGGTGACACGATTGGGACCTCCAGGGTCCCTTCCCGTTAGACACCTTCCAGCCTTCGAGAGAGAGTCTCCTCAGGGAGGACACCTGGACTCCTAAGTAGCTCACGGGAGAAACCCTTGTCCTCAGAAGTTGGAGAATCCGTACCTCCCACAAGTCTTGACTGAGAGCATACTGTGTGATGGGCAGCCGCAGCAATGTCTGCAAAGCTCCTGACCTCGGGGCGCTTGTCTTCCAGGGGGAGACTGACATCCATACAGTAATTTCAGCTAGATTACATGCTCTGCAGGAAAAATTAAGAGCGACGTAGAGGGATGGAGAGTGAGTAGGAACGGGACCATGGTGGCAGCTCAGGATGGGCGATCACTACAACCAGAGACCAAAGAGAGAGAGAAGGAGAGACCAAGAGAGACAACGGGGAAAGCTGTCCAGCCTTCAGGAGCCAGCATAGCAAGGCCCTGAGGGGGGCTCCAGCTTGTTTATTTAAGGAATGGCAAAGATCCAGCCCATGAGTGGGAGAGGCCACTCACCCAGACTTGGTGGCCGTTTTGGTGGGGTGAGGGGAGGAAGGAGTAAGTTTGGATTTTATTCTGGTGTGATGGGACACCCTTAGAGGGGGCTGCCCTCTAGTTGACAGGCTGTGTGTGATTGAAAGAGAACTCAGCTGCTGCCTGGAGCAGTGGTGGTTGAGAACGGCGCTGGAGAACTTAGAAGGCTCTTGCCACAGTCCAGGTGGGAGACGGTGGCAGCTGCGCGGCAGGATGCAGGTCACGGGGTGCCGGTCACGGTGGCGGATGCACGCAGGGTGCAGATCACGGTGGCAGATGGGCCCAAGGTGCCAGTCGCGGTGGTGGGTGCCTGCAGGGTGCGGGTCAGATGCGTCCAGCAGGCCGGTCACTGTGGCAGATGTGCCTAGGGTGCGGGGCAGGGTGGTGGCTGTGCTCAGGGTGCTGGTCCCGGAGAGGGAAGTAGGAGGGTGCAGGCGGGCGTTCACATGGAGCCCCTAAAGGGTTGCTGATGGGTTGGATGATGAGTAGGCGGGGAAGAGGACTTGAGCGGGGACTCTAAACATAGTGCTTGGCGACTTGTCACTTCCTTAGCAGTTACGAAACCAAACCCACCCTCGCGGATGATTCCTCCCCATTTCTGCTCCTCGTGCACCGCTGAAGCACAGCCCCAGCGACTGGCGGGGCGCACAGGGGCGCACAGGGCGGCTGTGCGTGACGATGGGATTTTAAACATCCAAGCTTGACACTGTTTTCTCTTAAAATTACAAAGTCTTGTCTCAAAAAAGGAAGAGCAACTATTCCCTCAGCTGTCAGAATCTTTAAAAAGAAAGAAAGAAAGAAAGAAAGAAAGAGAAAGAAAGAAATCCAAAGGCACAAATAAATGAGCCCTACAAATGCCCTTGGCTAACACGGAGAATAAAAGTAAAACCCACAAGGAAAAAGCCAATTTAAAGAATTGTTGGCCTGGGATGCCTGGGTGGTTCAGTCAGTTGAGTATCCCTACTCTTGACCTCAGCTCAGGTCCTGACCTCAGGGCTGTGGGTTCAAACCCCGCATGGGGCTCTTTGCTGGGTTGGAGCCTGTTTAATAAGTAAATAAGTAAACAAACAAACAAATTAAAAATTTGGCCTACTGAGAGACTCACGGGAGACTAACAATTCATATGTGGAGTACATCTTTCTCCCTAAAATAACAGTAGTGCAAAGGGGGGAGGGTAGTAACTATAGTCAACTTATGGGTCTCTAAGGAGTGCGTGCATGAGATACACCTGAATCATAAAACAGAAAAAGAGAAGCACAAGAGAAGTATGCGGTATGCATAGCATGAGAAGTCAATGAAGAGAATTTTCCAGGTAATGAGAGGGGTGGGGGAGGGCAGTATCTTCAGCGGCACCCAGCTTATTCTGTCCGGTACAAATTCAGGGCAGTCCCCGAGCCGAACAGTTGTTCCTGACTGCTAAGCCAAGGCATCACACAAGAGGCTTTTCTTAATGTATTAAATGAGTCACTGTCCTGAAATTAATACCTAAAAACTACCTGATTAAGTTGAAAACATCTTCCATCCGTAAAGTCCCTTGGGGCTCTGGAGTGGACCTTTATGCACCTCTCCCCCATCTGCACCTCCCTTGGCTTGTCTTTTGGTGGCAGCCTCCTGATGACATTGGGTAGACCCCCAGTCACTCCTAGTGGGATGGTTGCGCTGACCATTCCCTAAAGGACGGCGATCGGACGCTCTGTCCCCGTAGACTGAATACAGAGGAGAAATGACTAGAAGGCGTTGCACTCAGTCACATCGATCCCCAGAATAGGATCCCTGTGCCCATCCCCGAGATCTAGCATTTCCTTCCTGAGTATCCGCTCCCTTAGCCTCTCAATAAATCCCTCTTTCCTGCTAAGCTGGCTGGCGCTCGCTTCTATGGCTTAGAATGGAGGAGTCCTAGCTGAAACGCAGTGAAATTGTTATCTTTTTAGTAACAAGTCCTGGTTTGAGTCAAACTGGGGCTTGACCACCGAGCAGAAGAAAGATAGACAAACTCCTGGGCTCCTCAGCCACTCTGCTAGAGGTGAGGCTCCGGACGGGGACGGCGTTAAGAATCCCAGTGTTTAGAAATGGCTTGAGATGGCACGTCGGTTCCCAGGATGTCCTCAGGCAGACGTATCCTCGCTCCACACAAGGCTGCTTTCTTTCCTACACGTTTTCGTCACATGTGCTTTAAAGCAGCAACTCCCTGCCTTGTGCACTTTTTGGAAGACCCATCTTCAGTTTATGTTGCTCTTTCTGTCTTTGAACGTGTTCACGGTTCGTTAAAATGCCCCCCCCCCACCTTGATTTGCTGTCGGGAGACAGGTGGAGATCTGGAGCAAACACAGGGCACTGATCAGGCGAGGGTGACCCCGGCCCTGCAGACCACTGAGCGGGGGGCCCAGTGTCGCGTTCTGCATGGGGAGGATGATGAAGGTGCATTGAGGAGGATGGAAGAAGGGGAAGGTGTTTTGTTGTCTTCTTTTTCCTTTTTTTTTTTTAATGTTTTTATTAGCACTTCCAACATGGTACCGTTCAGCCCATAAGTTGTCGCTTCCATCTTGCTTCCTTGGTTGTAGTCACAACCTACAATTTCAGCGAGGTATTCACAGAGGTGCAGAAGGATAATGAAGCCACGGAAGAGAAAGGCAAGTTAATTTGTGAGTGACATGAAAGACAGGAGAAGTAGGAAGATCATTAACTTATGTAACCAAATTCCTATAAAAGAGGTGTTGGGGGTGAGGGGAGGGCATCGTGAGCTCTCACCCACCATGGGTAAGGCCCCGGTGAGCTGTGAGCAATGCTCCGCAGGGGGGCACGCTGCCACCCAGCCTGCATGTCTTCCAGCGCCAAGTCGTGATAGAAGAACGCTCTTTTGGAGATGAACTAGTCAACTTAGTCAACTTACTTGTTTTTCAGCCCATTACCTCAAACAGTTTTTTTTTTTACTACCTTTAATTGAGGGCTCCCTCCTCCCCTGGACTCAGGTTTCCGTGAAGGATCTGTCACTAGCAGACCTTTTCTCCATCCCTTACTCCCAGCAAAAAATGGTCTCTGATTATAGAGTTGGTCAGGCTTGCCCCCTCCACCTTGGCCAGCCTGCCCTTAAGATGGGGGCACTTTGCTTTCACTCCTGTCCCCCGTGCAGCAAGCATGCCTGGGTCAGGCCCTCTGGAGACCCGTGTCCCCTTGCCCTTCCTGTTGAGGTGCGGAAGGGTTACGAGGCAGCCATTTCCCATGGTGCTCCCTGGATGAGTTTGGGGTGGTCTGGAAACCCCATCTCTTCTACAGGTGGGTCCCCAGATCCAGACGTCAACCTGGTTCAGGCCAAGTATAGGTGCTGTAGAGAAATGAAAGCAGTGTTTCAGGGTGGAAGGTGGGGAAGAAATGGGGGCCGACCCTGGGTTAGGGAAGACCTCTAAGGAGACAACAGTGAAGCTAAGGCATGAATGCTGGGAAGGAGAAAACCTTCATGAAGATTTGGGGAACAGAGTGTTTCAGGCAGAGGACATGGCACAGGTAAAGGCCTTGTGGTGGGAACAAGCTTGAGTGTTCCAGGAACAGCAGGAAGGTCAGGGTGGGAGAGCCAGAGGACGTAACGTCAGGGAGAGGAGCGGAGGCACCCTTTGAGGCCCTGGGAAGGAGCTGGGATTTTATT